>PVKA01019960.1:0-41182 GCA_004027165.1 Ctenomys sociabilis
TCCCCTTCTTTTTCTCTCTACCCTCTATCTCCCTCTCTCTCCCTCTCCCTCTCCCCTCTCTCCTCTCTCCCTCTTTTCTTCTCTCACTCTCTCCCCTACTTTCCCTCTCTCCCTCTCTCCCTATTGCTTGTCCCTGGAACTCACTTAGGGTAGGATAGGGTAAGAGTAAAAAACCCTGAAGTCACTTATGTCCTCTTCCCTAACTTTGTCCTCAGTAGTGATGTTGGTGCAGTAGATTGATTTCAGCACCCTCTGTCCACCTGTCTCCCACTAGCTTCGTCAGACCTTAAGACTCACCCGAAGGTCCTTACCCTATCCTGTCTGGGCCTTCAGGTGAGGTAGCCAGGTGATAGGCTTAACAGGCTCTTGGGGCTGTCCAGTATCTCTCTGTCAGTCCTATTACTTACAAATACTTGCTTCTAAGGAAGAGAGCAGGGAGCTAGGGAGCTGCTTTGGTTGTTGGCATTTGAGAAGTTGCCCAGCCTTGCTTGCAGTGCCCTTTTAAAGAGGTGAGGCTTTGGCCCTTGGAGCCAATCCTGGACAGCCCACCCTGCTTGAGCCTGAATTTACTCTGAGAATGAGTAGGGGTGAAACATATACAGTTGCCTTTTTTCCTTTCATTACTCTGTAGACAAGAAAGAATAATGATTCCTTAACTGATAAAGATGCTAGGAATGATTTAGAAAATATGGGAGCTAGGCTAGATGGTTTATGTCTATAATCCCAGCACTGAAAGAGACTGAGGCAAGATCATGATTTTGAGTCCTAACTCAACAACTCTGTAAGACCCTGTCAAAATAAAAAAGACTAGTGGTAGAACACCCCTGTGTTTGAGCCCCAGTATCATTAATTAATTGATTAATTAAATGATAGGCATGGCTTACACAAATATATGTCATTTTATCTGAGACTTAAGCATCTTTGGCTTTCGAGTGAGTCCTGGAGCCAGTCCCTGAGGCTACTGAGAAACTTTCTACTATACTTTGTAGCATTCTCCTCACAGTTTGGAATAGGGTAGTTCTGGTGAGTTGAGCTAATCGGAGAAAGTTATAACATGAATGCCTTAGTTATTTTTCTTTCATTGCTGGGACAAAATGCCCAATGCCAAAAATTAAGAAAGGAAAAATGTCTCAGTTACTGTTCTCTTGTTGCTGAGACAAATACCCAATACCCAAAGTGAAAGAAGGAAAGTTTTATTTAGCTCACAGTTACTGGAGGTCTCGGTCCATATTCAGCCAGGTCCAAGGCAGAGCAGCACATAGCAGAGAGCAACTTTTTCATGGCAGTGGCCAAGCGCAGAGAGAAAATGCAGGAGGAGCAGCAACAATGGCAACAGAGAGGAAGTCTGTCTCTCTGTCTCTCTTGTGTTACATTCAGGCTGTCCACCTCAAGCGGGGTGTAGCATTCACACCCATAATCCCAGCAGTACTAAGGCCCATATTCCCAGTGGATCATGAGTTAATCTCAAACTGTAGATGTCCCACCTCATGATTGCATGAGGCTTTGTGGGGACAGCTAAGCCACAAACCATAACAAAAGGTTTATTTAACTCACAGTTGGTAGAAATTTCAATCTGTAGTCTGCTGGCTCCAAGGTAGGGTGTCACATACTGCAGGGCAGCAGTTCATGGCCACCAGGCAAAGCAGCAAGAACAAAAGGATGGAAACAGGCCTCTTGCCCTGCTTTATAGCGTATGCCGGCTACGCAGCCCTGTGTGGGTGTAGCACTCACACTGCCAGTCCCAGCACTAGACGGTGGACCAATCACAAACTCCAGATTCAGCCACCTCCAAAATGCCCTCGTCTGTGACATCAGGAAGCATTGGGAGCAGTCTAAGCACAAACCATAGCCATGAGTAGTGAGGAAGCCACTTAAATAATTCGGCTGGGCATGATGATGCATGCCTAGAAGCATGTGATGCTGTTAGGGGACTAACCCAAGAGGATCCCACATTCAAGACCAACCCAAACAACGTAGCAACACTCTACTACAAAATAAAATGTATAAAAAATGAGGGCAAAGAAGGCGCATGCCTACAACCCGGAATTGGGGCGGCTGAAGTAGGAGGATCACTGAAAGTTTGAGGCCAGTGTGGGCTACATAATTCAAGGCCAACCTGAACTACATAATGAGAGCCTGTCTCAAATATGAAACCACAGAGAGAGAGACAGACAGACAGACAGACAGCCCCAATGGTAGCTGAGTGTACAACTCATTGGTGGAGTGGGCAATGGCACAAGTTCCATCCCCAGTACTAAGAAGAAAATAATTTAGACAACATAATGCAAAATGCTTGGGCGTTGGGAACTCGTAAGCAAGACTCTCCAGTGTATTTTTGTTTTGGGGACTTAGGAGGAGCCACCATTCCTCAAAGCCTCACTCTATCACCCCCACCCCCACCCCAGCCAAGAACATGAAAACATGAACAGGACTCTGAATCAGAAGCTTTTGATTGTTTAAACTTTTTTTTTTTTTTTTTTTTGCGGAACCGGGAATTGAACTCAGGCCTTTGAGCTTGCCAGTAAACCACTTATTTCCCTGAGCCATCTCCCTGGCCCCTGTTTTAACTTTTTTTGCAGTACTGCAAATTGAACCCAGGGCTTGCACACTAAGTGATATATATATATATATATATATATATATATATATATATATATATATATATAATATTTTTTGAGACAGTTGTCATCATTAAGTTGTACAAGGTAGCCTCAAACTTGTGATCTTCCTGCCTCAGCTTCCCAGAGTGCTGGGATTGCAGGTGTACATAACCATGCCCAGCTTCACATTATATTTAATGGAAGAAAGGCAATTAGAAATCCTGCAGCTCAGTAGTAGATCCTGGGCTTAGCACATGAAAGGCTCTGGGGTTAGTCCTGAGCACTACATTAAAAAAAAGGAGGGGAAAAAAAAAATCAGATAAAACTTTCTAAAGGGAGAGATTTTTGTCTTTTTTTTTCTTTTTGGCAGAACCGGGGATTGAACTCAGGCCCTTATGCCTTCCAGGCAAGTGCTTATTCTACTGAACTATCTCCCTGGCCCCTTGTCTTTTTAAAAAAATTTTTTTTCTTTATATATTTGGTACAGAGTCTCACTATGCAACTCAGACTCATAGTAATCCTTCTGTTTTCAGCCTCCCGGCACTGGGATTATAGGCATGTGCCACCATGGTCTGTTTTGGTGGCTGGCATGGTCCACCCAGGGTGGGGCCAGCATGGCATGTGGTACCAGGGATCGAACCTGAAACAAGATCTCACTGTGTAGTTCAGGCTAGGCTTAAACTCACTATGTAGCCCAGGCTACCTCGGCAGCGGGTATCAGTCCATCATTTGTCTGGTCACTTCACCTGTCATGGGTGGATCCAAAGCAGTGGTACAAAAATTTCACCTTCCTTACACACATTCTTGGCTTCATTTCTGGTCTTGGTGCTTTGGGCACAGCCCATTGCTCCACCTTTGTGTTTCTGTTATTCTTCCTCTACTTATCTTACTGTACTTTTGTAATAGTGTTGCTCAATGTAAGAAAGACGGGATGTGGCAATCAGTGATTGCTTTCTGAACAGTAGGTCAGCCATCTGTAGCTCCAAGTCAAATTAGTTCTGCATGCATATGAGATTCTATGGCAATTGCCTGTTGTCCTGGCTGGGGACTTGGGAGAAGTGCTAAAGGGTTTGCCATTAACATGGGGTTCCTGCTGTGCCCCAGTATAACCTGCTGCCCTTTTGCCCTCACACCACCTCTCCCAGTTCAGTATGGTGGCTCCAGCCTGGGCTACCTGGAGCATGTGCTGGTGATGGAGGAGATATCACGAGTTTCTGGAGCTGTGGGACTCAGCTATGGCGCCCACTCCAACCTCTGCATCAACCAGATCGTGCGTAATGGGAGCGAGGCCCAGAAGGAAAAATACCTTCCCAAGGTGCGGTAATAGGCCCAGAGTTGCTTTAATTACAATTTTTTGTTTGTTTGGTTGGTTTTTTTTTTCAATACCAGGGATTAAACTCAGGACCTTGCACTTGCCAGGCAAGCCCTTATTTCGTTTATCTTAAGACAGAATCTTGCTAGTTTTAGACTGGTGTTGAACTCACTATGTAGCTCAGCTTGGCCTTGAAATTGTGATCCTTCTGCCTTAGCTTCCCAGTGCTGGGATTATAGATATCTACCACCATATACAACAAAAACACAAAGCTTATATACAAAATAAATTGAAAATTAGGGCTAGAGAAGGCATGGTGGTATGCACCTATAATCCTACTGCTCAAAAAAGCTGAGGCAGGAGGATCATTGTGAGTGCAAGACCAGCCTGGGCTATAAAGTAAATTCAAGGCCAGTCTAAACTGCATAGTGAGATCCTGCCTGAAAGAAAGAGAAAAGAAAGAAAGGTTTACACAAGATATCATGTCTGCATCTTGTTCTCTGAATAACTACTACAAAGACAACAATATGCAAAGTATTAATTATTGTAACTGTCTTACTAACCTGTCTTGAAACTGTTTCATTGCTATTTTCTTCTCATTAAAATGAATTTTAAAAATTTTTAAAAAGGAAAAAAAAGTCCAGCCAGATAGCTCAGTGGACTTAAGTGTCTGCTTAGTCAGGCGCAGCAACTGGGGTTTGATTCCCCTTGTGCTGTGTTGGCCCTCCCCCCAGGGGTGGGGCATTTGAGACCGGGCATGGTGGCACATGCCTGTAATCTCAATGCTTGGGAGGCTGAAAACAGAAGGATCACTATGAGTCCAATCTACGTAGTGAGACCCTGTAGACTTGTACTAAATACATTTTAAAAAGGTAGAGAGGCCTGTAATCCCAGCACTCGGGAGGCTGAGGCAGGAGGATTGTTGTGAGTTCGAGACCAGCCTGAGCTACAAAGTGAGCTTAAGGCCAGCCTGAACTGCATAGTGAGACCCTGTCTCAAAAAGACAAAAAAAAAAAATAAATAAATACAAAATAAAAAAATAAAAATAAAAAGGTAGAGAGAAAACTGAGGGGCCGGGAAGATGGCTCAGTGGAATAAGAGCTTCCTTGGCAAGCACAAGGGCCTGAGTTCAAGCCCTGGTTCTGGCCCCCCCCCCCAAAAAAAGAGTTTTTTTAAAAAAAGAAAATTGAGTAGAACTAAAGTTGTATAATAAACTGAGCTGAGGAGATGGCTCAGTGGTATAAGTACCTGCCTGGCAAGCACAAGGTCCTGAGTTTGATCCCTGGTACACATGTCATGCTAGTCACTGAAACCAGGAGTGGTGGCACACAACCTATAATACCAGAGTTGGGGAGGCTGAGACAGGAGGATCACTAAGAGTCTGAGCTGTGTAGGGAGACCTTATATCACATAGATAGATAGATAGATAGATAGATAGATAGATAGATAGATAGATAGATAGATAGATAGATAGATGTTTAAAAAAATAAACAGGCAGTAATTGAAGAAAAATAGAAAATCAGGGAGACAGGAGCTAGGGATGCAGCTCAGGGCCATTCTTGCTTGCCTGTTGCGCATGAGGCCAGGGGCTCTACCTGCAGCACTATCATCCTTGTGGCCCTGGGAGTACCTCACTCTGGGAGAGTGGCTGGGGTCCAGTGCCAGCACGAAGAGGCCATGGTGGGGTTTGGCTGGAGGAAGCTGTGAGGGCTCTAACCAAGCTTGTGGTTTCCCTGTAGCTGATTAGTGGTGAGTACATCGGAGCCCTGGCCATGAGCGAGCCCAATGCTGGCTCTGATGTTGTCTCCATGAAACTGAAAGCAGAAAAGAAAGGTAAGGCCACACTCAGCTGGGGAGCCAAATGGACAGAGGAACAAATCTTAGCAGAATGAGGGAGCAATGGGGTGGCCTCTGCTGGGTTTCCAGTGTACTTCTCACCTTGGCAGCTTCTTCCTCATAGGAAGCTCTGAGAACCCACTGGCTTGGACATGCCAAGCTGGCTTGAGCAAGGAGCCAGTGTTTTTCCCTTAGGAGATCACTATGTCCTGAATGGCAATAAGTTCTGGATCACCAATGGCCCCGATGCTGATGTCCTCGTTGTCTACGCCAAGACAGATCTGACTGCTATGCCACCTTCCCGGGGCATCACAGCCTTCCTTGTGGAGAAGGTGAGGGTGTTGGGTGCGAGGTCAGGGAGGCTCCTCTGTCTGGGCAGTGAGACCAGAGGTAGCACCTCTCGGCTGGTCATTGCTGTGCGTTCTGCTCCAGTGGTGTGGGGGAAGTGCAGAGGACTCCTAAGGAGACTGAGAGGAAGGTGACTGAAGTCAAGTCTAAGGAAGATGGGTTGTGTCTGACACTGGCATGCAAAGAGGTCCAGGAAGAGGAGAACTGAAAGGAGCCACTAGATCTGATAAGACATCTGTAGTGAGCTGTATGAGACGGAAGACAGTCTTGACAGCGGACATAAGAGAAAGGTAGAGCAGGAGTCAGAACCAAAACTTGGGAGTTTGGGCTTATTTTTCAAGGAATCTAGGGCCTCATGCTTGCTAGACAAGCAGCCTGCCCCTGAGCTATAATCCAGCCTCCATTGAGAAGGGGAGAACAGCTGACCAGGCTCGACTCAAAAGGGTCCTGGCTGTGACTAGAAACCTCCCAAGTCGTGCTGTGACACCACCTACCCTTGCCAGCCCAGAGCCCATCACCAGCAATCTGCGGGGCACCTGCCAGCACACAATGCGTGCAAGTGGCCAAATTCATCCCAGTCAGGACCCCACTGGGGACAGGTGGCAAAAAAAACAAGAAAGAGGTCGGAAGAAATGCATATCCTAGGACTAAGGGTCCCTGGGGGTAGGGAAGCAAAGTCAGGCAGTCTTGGGAGTTTCATTGCTTCCATCCATGAAAACTCCAGGGAAGGCAAACCAGCAGCAGAGGAGGTAGAGTGCTGGGGCTGGGGCAGGCTCACACAGTGTAGCTGCCAAGCAGGTGTGAGGGCCTGATGGCCAAGGGCCTTCTTTTGTTTCCTATGAAGGGAATGCCAGGCTTCAGCACCTCCAAGAAACTAGACAAGCTAGGGATGAGAGGCTCTAACACCTGTGAGCTGATCTTTGAAGACTGCAAAGTTCCAGGTGAGCATCTCCCTCCTCAATCTTGGCCTCTTCACAAGCTGATCTGTTTGCTTTTGGGTTGAAAGCCCTTGTCCCTTCAACCGCTATGGCTACACCGTAGCCTGGTGGGGCACTGGGAGAAGGCTGCAGGCTGCCTGCTGGGCCAGGGTGTTTCCTTTGGATAATGTATTGCTTGGGGTTTATATTATAGCAGTTGGGGCAAAAGGTCAGAGCTACCCCTGGCCACTTGTGTCCTTCAGACTTCTTGTACCTTCACCTGTGCAACCTGCATGTTACTCATGAATGATGCTAGCAACCATCTGAGTAAGCTCAGGGAAGGAAAAACAGTGTGATTGCAGTAGGAGTGTGTTCTCCTGTGAACTCTAGCGGGAAATGTGACTCCCCCGCCCCCAGCCCATAGCAGCATGGGGCAGCCAGCACACCCAGATCATAGCTCCGGTTGCCAAGAAGGGTTGCTTGGGCTTCAGCCCCAGATCAGCCCCACCCCCCACAACATGTCATTCCAAAAATTATGCTGCAGTTAGGAGTGTCTGCAGAGGGGACCTGTGCAGACTTCTGTGTGGAAAGGACCAAAGTCAGCCAGCATGAAAGGCAGGTCAGCAATGTCAAGTCTCTGTACTCTGCTTCCTGCCCACATTTCCCAAGGCCTCCCATTGTCCTAGCTTCCTAGCAGGACGGATGCTTGCTCCACAGCTTCGGTGACTGGCACTGAATGACCCAGCTGCTGGACAAAGCAGCTTTCACGGGCCGCCCTATGGGGAGGTGACCCTGGACCAAAGCACACAACTAGAGGAGAGCACTTCTATGGTTCCTGTGTGGGTCTGGGTGTAGAAAACCCCAGAGGACAGAGGAACTTCTGGACCAATAGCCTTTCTACTTCCATCCAAGGGAGTCCAGGGAGAGCAGGGAAAGATCTAACAACTTAGGGCTTTGTATCTCATGTTACGGACAGTGTGGGGTCCTGGAAACTCCACTTCAGACTGAAAATGATAAAATGGATCTTTTTCTGTCACCTGGAACCCTAAAGGAAGGTCAAGTAGCATTTCATTGCCTTAGGTGAGAGCATGTTATCAACACCACCACCCCCTTTTTCAATATTGGGAATTGAACCTAAGGCCTTCATAGCTATCTAAGTCCCCAATCCTTTTCGCTTTTATTTCCAGACAGGTCTTACTAAGTCGCTAAATTGCCCAGACTGGGCTTCAGCTTCTGATCCTTTTGTCTCCACCTCCCAGAGTACTGGGATTGCCAGTGTCTATCCCCACTACCTTTGTAAAAAGTGAAGAGATAACAGGATGTGATGGTGCACACTTGAAATTACAGCACACTGGGAGGCTGAGGGCAGGAGGGTAGCAAGTTCAAGCCCAGCCTTGGCAATTTAGCAATTTAGTGAGAACTTGTTTCAAAATAAAATTTAAATTGGATATGGTGGTGTGTACCTCTGTTAATCCCAGCACTCAGGAAGATGAAGCTAGAGAATCACTGCTAGTTCAAGACCAACCTGGGCTACGTAGTGAGCTGAAGGCCAGCCTGAACTATATATCGAGACCCTGTCTCAAAGAATAACAACCAAAAAAAATTTTTTTTAATTTAAAATAAAAATTAAAAAGAAGAGATGAAAATGGTCTCTGGGACAAAAATGCTAAACACACACAACTTGGAGGAGGAGGAGTTTATTTTTATTCAGGTTTTCAGTTTATGGTCAGCTGGCTCCAAGGAAAAAAGGGTATGGCAGAAGGGCCTGGCAGACAACAGCTGTTCCTCACTTGACAGCCAAGAAGGAGCAAATGGAGAAAGGAGCCAGGGAGACAGATCTTTTCACATCATGCCCCAGGGACCGCCCCCTCCCTGCCAGACTGCTGGCCCTATACTCCTTGGTGGACCAATTCCCTGATGGCATAGGGCACCTTCCAGAGCCCCCACCTCTGAACACGTGAGCTTTGGGGGCATCGTGTTGATCTAAAGAAGAATAGGAACATAGCTCTGTGTCAAGGCCTTTGATTCAATCCCCAGGACTGCAAAAATAAAAACAGGGAAGTGGCTGCATGCTACCCTCTCTGACCAGCATTTACCCCGGCAGCTGCCAACATCCTGGGCCAGGAGAGTAAGGGCGTCTACGTGCTGATGAGTGGGCTGGATCTGGAGCGCCTGGTGCTGGCAGGTGGACCCCTTGGGTAAGTATGAGGCTGGGGTGGACAGAGGAGTAGCAGGGTGCCCTGGGTAAGAACCGAGCATCTGGGAACTGAGGTCCTTCAGCCTCGGCAAACAAAGGCAGGCGTTGGAAGCAGCCTCAACCTTCCCTGGGGGCCCAAGGGCGCCACCTCCTGGCCGTGACTCTTGAAGATAAAGAAACTCCTGAATTTCTTCACACAGAAGGGAAGTGCCATCATGTAATAGCAGAGCCCAGTTCTGCTTGAGATGGATGTGAAAGGCGAGGTGAGGCGCTGGCCAGGGCCCAGCCCTGGGGACATGTGGAGAGATAAGTTCCCACCTGTGGAGAACACTCTGAGCATTGAGAAACGCCCAGTGTGGGCAGCCCTGCTGTGACATGGGCAGAGCAGCAAGAGTTTCTCAGATTCCCTTCCCCCTCCAGTTCCTTACTGTGCAGAGCTTTAGTCCCAGGCCTTTGCCTGGCATGCTGCCACCCTGCCTGGCACCAGTGGGATGGTGACACACCACCACAGTGTTCTTCTTTCTGGCAGGCTGATGCAAGCTGTCCTCGATCATACCATTCCTTACCTGCACACGAGGGAAGCCTTTGGCCAGAAGATCGGGCTCTTCCAGGCAAGCGGACTCCTTTGCAAGCAGAAGTCCTTTTTCCTCCACTCAGGGTTTTGTCTCCTGGGTGGGGAAGTGGGCTGCACTATGAGCGCTGACCACCCTGTGTAGCACAGTGAGCTCGAGTGCTGAAAGCGCTAGCTGCTTACATGCACAGCCTGGCCTTGGGAGTTTTCAGGCTGTGCGTCACCTTGCCTCATCACTTCTATTTGAGGTGCTCAAACTAGACATGGGGAAGCTGGAGGTGGCATGTGCCACTTGGAGGGCAGGGCCTGGGAAAACAGCAGTGGCATTTCTAGTGCATCCCTATTGCTCTGAAGAAGCTGCGGGAAGCTTGTGCCAGGAGAGGCACAGTACCTTTCGGATGGAGGTGGTGAGGGCTGCTCCAGGTTGCAGCGTCCCCCGGGGAGCGGCCACGTTTTGGCCTCATCTTCCAGCTCTGCTCCCATTTCTGCTGTCCTGGGCAGGTCCCCGCTTCCCTGAATTCTGCTTCCCATCCCGGGCCGCCAGATCGCCCCTGCTGCTGGCCTAGCTCCTGGTGACCAGGAGGAACATCCCAGCCTGTTGACTTTACCCTCCCTCTGTGCCCAGCTGATGCAGGGAAAGATGGCTGACATGTACACGCGCCTCATGGCGAGTCGGCAGTACATCTACAACGTCGCCAGGGCCTGCGATGAGGGCCACTGCACCCCCAAGGTGAGGGCGAGCCTGGAGGGTGCTGGCTGGGACTGCCCCCCGTGCCCACCGGCAACCTGCTGATCCAGCCTCCTCCCCAGGACTGTGCCGGGGTGATTCTCTACTCAGCTGAGTGTGCCACGCAGGTGGCCCTGGATGGCATCCAGTGCTTTGGTGAGTGCCCCACAGCCTCCCTCCGGGGCTCCCTCTGTGCCGGTGCCACCCCCAGCTAAGCTGGCCGCAGCCTCTCCCTGGTGAGGAGGAAATAGAAAAACACATGACAAAACTTCTAGGGGGCCACAAATTGCTACTGCTTCAAAATAAAAAAAGTTATGTTTGTGATACATAATAATTACATTCATCTTGGGGAACTGGGTGTGATGGTGCACCCCTATAATCCCAGCACTCCAGGAGGCTGAGGCAGGAAGATCACTTGAGTTCGAGATCAGCCTGAGCTGCAAAGTGCGCTCAAAGCCAGCCTGAGCTCCATAGGGAGACCCTGTCTCAAAAAGGCAACAACAAGACCATTGATCTTGGAAAGCTGGTACATATACATATTGAATCTTGATAACTGTTTTGCCCCTCCCTTCTCCCTTTCTCCCCCTCATTCTGCAGGTGGTCTCCCCATCGCCAGTCTGTCTCCATTTACTCCCATCTTTTTCGTTTTGCTCTTTACTCGTATTAGAGATCATGTGATATTTCACCTGCATCTGATTTACTCCACTTAGTTTTAGGGTTGCAAGGCCCATCCATTTTCCTATGTGTGACTCAAAATCAGCCTTCTTTATGGCTGAGTAGCACTCAGTACTGCATATACCCTACATTTGCTTTATCCATTCACCTGCAGACAGGCACACAAACCGCTCCCACAACTGGGCTCTTGTGGCTTGTGCTGCTGTAAGCTGTGTCCCCCTCATCCCCCCTCCTAACTTCGTGGGGCCATGGGGAAAGAGATTCTCCAGGTGGAACTACCTTGCTTCCTTGCTGCCGAGTGGCTAAGGGCAGAGCCAGGACGGAACCCAGCAGCTCAGGTCTGACTCGTAGGTCTGTTAGGCCAGGCTTCTTGTCCTGCTATTCTGTCTCCAATGGTTCACCTCTCTGCCTGGTGTCCTTGACACTCCTGGTGACCATCTAGCCTCTGCTTCAGCCCCACCTGACCCCCAGCACGGTCTTCTCCAAGTCCATATAGCCTTCCTTTCTTGTCATTATTCCCTAAATAATACAAATATTTAAATACATAACCTAGAGATGATTAAGCATCTGGGCACATGTGTAGGTGATGTGCAGATACAATGGCATTTTATATAAGGAACTTGAGCATGCGTAATTCTGGGGTTCCCAGGCTCTGCAGTCACAGGGAAGGCTGGACGGCACCTTCGTTTGCTCTTGCCTGTCACTTGTGTTGTCTGTTCTTCTCTGTCCTGTCTCTCGCTGCAGGTGGCAATGGCTACATCAATGACTTTCCCATGGGCCGCTTTCTTCGAGATGCCAAGTTATATGAGATCGGGGCTGGAACCAGCGAAGTGAGGCGGCTGGTCATCGGCAGAGCCTTCAACGCAGATTTCCATTAACCCTGCGTTGTAGTCAGTGCTTACAAGGAAGACGGTTTAATACGGGACACAATTTATAGGATTATTTTATAACAGTCTCATCCAAAGAGTCAGGTACAAAGGAGTGGAGGAAATCTGTCCTCACACTAATGACCCAAGGAATCCAGCTGAGGGCCAGGATCCCATGGCAATGTTCTGCATAACCCAGCTGGAGAACTAGAGCCCATGGCAGTGTCTCATGCAGGCCTGTTTCTTTTTTTTTTTTTTTTTCTTTTTTTGGCAGAACCGGGGATTAAACTCAGACCATTGGGCTTGCCAGGGAAGTGCTTATTCTACTGAGCCATCTCCACAGCCCATTATGCAGGCCTGTTTCAAGGATCTGCACTGGGAAGGCAGAAGGTCAATAGTAGAAGCTAGAAAGTCTGTGCCAGCAGGATGAAGGATCTGTGCCAGCAGGATGAGGAATCTGCACTGGAGCTGGGAAGCAGTGCTCAAGTAAGGACCAGAGCTCCCCAAGAGAACCTCAGCCATCCTTAGCAACACTGAGGTCCTGAGCTCCTCCGGTGATGAGAGCAGGCAAGTCCATAGCAGGAAAGCCAGCACGACAAGCTTCTCCAGGATGCTGAGCAGTGCACCGTCTTCCCCTCCAGAGCCAGGAAGTGAAGCTCAGAGTAAGAAACAGCTCCCCAAGGCGAACCGTAGCCGTCCTCAGCGACAACAGGTCCGGAGCCCCTCTGACAACGAGACCAGCCAAGTTCATGTCAAGAAAGCCAGCACGACAAGCTTCTCCAGAAGAACCAGCAGCTCTTCTTCCTCGTCCTCTTTCCTTCCCCATCTCCCTCATCTCCCTTCTCTTCCCTTTCCCTACCCCTTTTCCTTCTTTTTATTTTTGTTGGTGACAATCCTAAGGTGAGCCTTCCACATCCAGCACCACACTGGTTCAGTTCAGCTGGGTGTTACAAGTTGACCACCAGTTGTCAATCCACCACACTATAAGACTGCGTGCCCCTTGTCCCAGCACCCAGAGGCCTTTCTCCAGGAGCAAACGTGGCAGCCCCTTGCAGGCCCTGCAGCCCTTCTCCAGCCCAGTGGCCTCTGCAGGAGGCTGAGCTCTTCACACTGGCTGTCAACACTGAGGCCTCCTGTCTGCAAAGCCAAACAGGAATACTCTGAGCAGATTCCAGTGGAAAGCATGTCTGCCTGCAGTTTTGGGGGGGCTCTGGTGACCATGCCCTAGCTCTGTAACCTCAGTGCCTGATACTTCCCCCTTCAGGGGTGGCATCTACCCCTTCTTCTTGCAGGAGGACCTCTGGCAGGGAGCCCTGCCTGCTCAAATGCAGCCCAAATCCTCACCCTGTCTGCCAGTTTCTTGAGGCATCCGCTCCCAGCAGCTTGACACCCACACCAGCATGTGCAATGGGGCAGAGGGTACCATGCTTGCCTGGAAAGGCAGTGCCTTGGAGGCTCCTGCTCCATGCTAACAAGTCCTGGCCAGGCCGTGCCCATACAGGCCTTGCTGACATGCCTGGCTCATACCTGTGTCCGTTTCTCTAGCTGCCCTGTGGGTTACCTGTGTTATGGCTGTACCCATGGCTGCTGCCATTCTGTATTAAACATTGTGAAGCAACCCCCATCTGCTCCTGGACCCATATTTGGAGAAGAAATGATCTACTTGCTCTGACTCCTGTCCTGACCGGGTCTCAGAGAATGGCTGGACCAGGTGCTACTTGCTCATTCAGTTGTGGGGCAACAGAGTGAAATCAGTCCTCGGAAAAGGAGGCCTCAGCCCCAGATCTCTAATTTTATTTTATTTATTTATTTATTTATTTTGAGCTAAGGCATATCCCTATGCCTTTTTATTTTGAGACAGGATTTTGCTGTTTCCCAGTCTGACCTTGAATTTGTGATCCTTCTGCCTCAGCCTTCTGAGTAGCTGGGACCATAGTCAGGTGCTACCATGCTTGACAGCATTCCAAGACAAGCTGGGCATAGTGGCACATGCTTGTCAAACAGCACTCTGGAAGGGTGAAACAGGAAAAGTACAGGTCCAAGCCCAATCTGGGCAACCTGAACATACTGAGACCCTATTACTAAAATAAAAAAAAGGGTTGGGAATCCAGCCCAGTGCTCAGTGCCCAGTAAAAAAACAAAACAACAACAAAAAAAAACAATTTGAGTCTTGAAGCCTGAACTAAAGCCAGGATCTAGATATGCTGGAGGCAAAAATGGAAGCGTTCTGAGCACTCATCCAGGATTCCAGTGCGCAGCATTCTAGACCCATATTGTCTGAAAGAACTGGGTCTGGGTTGTTGGACCCCTAGGTTCCCAAGTGAGGAACTGGCTTGCTTGCCTCCCAGCCTGGTGGCACTTGTTCTAGCTTTTAGTCTTGGCCTAAAGCCAAATGCTGATTGAAGCCCAGCTTTATGATGGAGGGTCAGCTCCACATCAGACCCTAGTGCTGTTCCACCTTGAAGGGAAGCTTGGGACTCTTGGCTGTCCCCAAATGGCCCCATCCCACCCCCACACTATGTTTGAATGCAGCTAAAATGGTGACCATCTCAAATATGCAGTTGGAACAAGCCACATGCTAGAATGCGAGGTGTGGGCCATCAGTGTTGCTGAAGGCTTACCAGTTTGGAGTGCACCCCCCAGAAGTGCATGTGCTCGGTTTTAATCCTGAGACGTGTATGACTGGTATGTGGAGGAGGGGGTCCAAGTGGCATGAGTGGCTGTGGGGATGCAATCTCCCACTTGCTCTGTCCTACGAGGCCTCCAGTTGGTGCAGCAGGGACCTCACCGGACACCGTGCCTACTTTTGGGTTCCCAGTCTTCAAAACCAAGAGCTGAAGGGCCAGGGATGTACCCAGCTACACAAGCCTGCATGGCAAGCAAGAGGGCATGAGTTCCATTCTCAGTACAAAAAAGAAAAGAGCTGAAAACCTCTCCAAGATACCAGTCTGTGATACTCAGTTATAGCAACAGATAAAGAGGAAGAAAGTGGTTGTTCTGATACTTTATGTGAAGCACAAGAGGAATGTTCAAAAATAAAATCAAGACACCGTGAGCCTTGCAGTCCAGCGGTGGTGGATGCCCTCCCACACTGCAGCGTGCACTGACCCTTCCCGGGCTGTCCCTGCTTCCACGCTGGCTCCCGGATGGCCACACCGCTTGCTCTGGGGCTGACAGCCAGCTAGCAGCATGTTGAAGTGTGGTCCTGGCAGACCCCGTGTCACAATTTGGCAACCTGTATATGAAGTCACCTAGATCCCAGCCCCAGACCTAATCTCTACAGACGGTGACACTGGAACTTCTCAAGTAACCCTGGGTCCCCAGAGGTCTCCGTTTCAATTTTCACTGTGAGATAGCAATTCTTTTACCTATGCACCCATCACAAATTTTCTTTCACACCTTAGCTGGTTCTCTGTGACCAACTGGGTGCAGGGCGCAAATTTTTCTATGGGCTCTTTTTCTTTTTTGGGGGGGGAGGATTACTCAGAAGATGGCAAGGTGACTGGCTCAAGGGTCTTCAAAGGGGACCCCAATGAGGCTAGAGACTCGGGGGGTTGGGTGGGGACCCGGAAGCCAGCCACGCCCAGACGCCGGAGACGCGGGGTGGGGCCACAGCGAGGAGGGTACCGCTGCGGCGCGCGGACCGTTGAGGGATTCCCAGCCTATGATCTGCGTGACAGTAATTGGAAACTTAGACTCTGGTGACCGTTGGTCATGGTCTGCAGCCTAAAGCTGGCCCCAAGCCCTCCTGTCCCCTTCCCCCGGGGCGCGCAGAGCTCAGTGCTGCAGTGCCTGAGGGGCCAGCTCGGGCGCTGAGTGGAGCTCGCCTGCCCCCTGCCGGCGCGTTGAGGAGTCACAAGCGCGCGGAGCCCTCCCCTTGCCGCCTTCCACAGGGTGCTTTGGGTGCGCCGCTTCCAGTTGGAAATTCAGGACACACAGAGGTCAACCGTGTTCTATTTTAGTTATTGAATGAAGCCATGGAAAGGGGTCTTTATCGTGATCATTACATACAAGAAAGGCCACTTTTTTAAGGGTAGGAAAATTTATTGGGGAATAGGAATGGGGAGTTCCATTCCTGTTCCTGGAGCGACAGGAGGATCCCAAATGGATGTCCCAGAAAGGGCACTTCTTAACAACTTAAAAGTAGAAAAGCCATAAACTCAGAACAAAGACCAGCCTTGTACTATTTTTAAGCTTTTGCATATGCTTTACGTGTATAGTTTTTAAAATATTATAATTTTAAAAGATCTTTTTTTGGATTGAAATCCACGGCCGGCATACACTAGAGAAGGGCTCTACCACGGACCTGTACCCCAAGCACTAGGAATTATTTAAAACAAAAGCAAAATATCCTGTACCTGAAAACTGGCGTGGTGGCACACACTTGCAATTCCAGCACAGAGGAGGCTGAGACAGATGGATCGGCACAAGTTCCAAGGCCAGTCTGGGCTACGAAGTGAGTTCAAGGCCAGCCTGCCTTACACTGCAAGACACTGTCTCCAAAAAAAAAATCTGTACCCTGTCCCTCTTACCCCCTCTCCTACTCCCAGGGCAAAACCACTTTTCAGTCTTTAAGGAGTTCCTTTGGGTAATGTATCCTCTAAGTGATATGCTTACTTATTGATCAATTTAATTGAAGATACTTCCAAGAAGAGTTCTTTAAAGTGCACACATTTGATTTATAACAATCTCATTATATGCTCGTATTTTTTTCTCTTTCACAGACTGGCCCTGTCAACTTGCTAGTTTTTAGAAGCTCTGGGATTAGATGATCTGGAGTCTTGTTCACATTGCTGGCTGGCCCTGCTTCTAACCATGTCCATAGCCTGTGGCCACACTAGTGGGCCAGAGGATTCCCTATGTGCTCTACTTGCTCATTCCATCAAGCAGGATTCTGGGATATGGCCACTCTGGCACCCATAGCTCACCCACTCTGAGCTAGAGGGCAGACTGGTATTTCTTAACTAGCTCTTGGATCCCCACAACAAATATGCCAACTTGACTCCCTTCTTCCTGTCCATGCCCCTCAATCATTTATGCTAACCCAGAGAGAGTTATCAAGCTCCCCTCAAGCCTGTAGTTGTTCCCAGCACCTGTAAGATAGAGGTTTTAGCTGGGATCAGCAAAATGAGCCTGGCTATCTGGCTAGTGAGGGAGCTACAGCAGGAGGAGAGCTGGAGCCTAGGAATTCAAGGAAGCCTGGGCAACACAGCCACAGCCCATCCGGAAAGAAGGAAGGAAGGAAGGAAGGAAGGAAGGAAGGAAGGAAGGAAGGAAGGAAGGAAGGAAGGAAGGAAGGAAGGAAGGAAGGAAGGAAGGAGAAGAGAAAGGGAAAGGAGGAGTAGGAGGAAAGGGAGAGACACAGAGAAGCAAAACAGGGAGGGAAGAAGGAAAAAGAAAAACTAAGGTTTTGCAAGGCAAATATGACTGCGATGCACCTTGGCCTCCTGCTACACTGCTGGCCTTCCTCCTGCTGGGGCTGGGTTCCTCCTGCCAGCCACCCTCCTGGCCACATCACCACCCTAGAGCCTTTGCCCCTACTGGTCCCTGTGCCCAGGAAGCCCCTCCAGCCTTCACCCTGAGCTCTTGCTTCTGCATTTCTGAAGCTCCCCTCCTTCAGGAAGACCTCTCCCACCAAACCTGTCCCCAGCCCTCAGTCTGCACAGCACCATCCTGGCTGGGCTGCGGCCTCCTCCCTCCATATGCCCTGTGGGTGGATTTACACCCAAGTGCATGTATGTTACATGCAATTGTTCTTCGCCCTGCTGTGGGCCATGAGCTGGAGGGGCAGGAGGGTGTGACTTCCCAGTCTTTACATGATTGGGATCTGGTACAATTCCTGGCACACGTCAATGGTGTTCAGCCCCTTCACATGCTCACTGAGCAGTTTACAGCTCACATTTTATTAGTGCCATAGTTATTTGCAATTATGGTCACCTCTAGTGTATTTAAGATCTTGGACATTGAGAAACCATCTCCTGCATCTCTCAGCCAGCAAGCAGCTCCCGCTGCTCGAAGTAAGCGCTTGGCTGTGCTACATGCTGAAGCCATGAAGCAACAGGTGTGCGAAGCCCCGGCCTAATCCTAGAGTTGGCACAAAAGCAGGGCAGCCGGCTTCAGTTTTGCTGGTCCCGCACCCCGCCTTCCCACCCCAGGGCGGCCAGGGCCCAGCTGCAGAAGGGAACCCGACACTTCGAGCTGAAGAGCGCTGCTGAGGGACCTGGCCTTCCTCTGCCAGCTGGAGACAGAATGGGGACTGGATAGAAAAGGAGGCAGAGTAGTGTCACATACTCTCTTTTGTTGTTAAATGTGTGACATATAAGGAAGTATACATAATGTGCATATGAGCACTGTAGAAAGTAATCAAACAAGCCGGGAGATGGCTCAGGAGAATAAGTGCTTCTGTGCCAAGCGCAAGGGCCTGAGTTCAATACCTGGTTCCGCAAAAAAAAAAAAAAAAAGAAAAGTAATCAAACCCCTGTGATGCATGGTGATGTACCCCTGTAACCTCAGAACTCTGGAGGCCGAGGCAGGAGTATCACAAAGAGTTCAATGCTAGCCTGGTGGGCTCCATAGTGAGGTCTTGTCACAAACAAACAAAGAAACAAACAAGAGAACCAAAACCTCGGATGTACTGAGCATTCAGTTCAATGAAGAGAACATGTCAAGTGTCCTGGAGTCCATGTGCCCTTGGTGTGTCTTGGGACCGTGATGGAGCACCAGCGCCTCGTGTGTGCTAGGCAAGAGCTTTGCCACTGAGCTATGCCCACACTGCCTTTTTAGTATCCCTCTCTGTTTTGTTGTTTGTTGATACAGGTTGCCTCCCTGTGCTGCCCAGGCTGGCATTCGGCTTCTGAACTCAAGGGATCTCGATTCAGCCTCCCAGAGAGCTACGGTACAGGTGCACCAAGCACTCGCCTTCCTGCTCTCTGTGTGTCCCCAGCAGCACTGTTTAGCTTCCCTGTTTCTAAATTCTCCACGGTTGGAGATATAGCATTATATATATTCTTGCTTCTTTGTCTCATTGTTATATATTTTTCTTTTTTTTAAAAAAAAAAACCTCACATTAAAGAGCAGAGCTATAATTTGTTTGGATTTGTTTTTGTGTAGCAGTCCATTATGTGGAAACACAACAGTCTAAATTCTGCTGATGCACATGTGTTGGTTTCCAGTCTGGGTAGTTCCAGAGATTTCTACAGGTGCCTTTGAACACATGGGTGTGAGATTCCTAGTCCCGTCTGCAGAGTGGGGCCTCTGTTGTAGTGCATGTGCCAGATCAACTTCCTGAGGAAATGCAAGCTGTCTTCCAGAGCAGTGTATCTGTTTCTAGAGGTGGCATGTCAGCCCGTAGCGCAGTCCTGTGTGTTTCTGAGCGTCCATCGCTGCTTCCCTGGCCAGGCCTATAAACCACATGTCCTACAAACCTTTAAGACAAGTTGTTGAGAGCTGTGTGTGGCCCAGGAGGCTGAGAACAGTGACTAGGTAGCAGGGAACAAGGTCACAAGAGACAGGATGTGTGTACATACTCTGCAAGCAGCCAGACACCAGTTTTGCCCTGGAAGACCTGGGGGAGATGGAGGCTAGAAGGGTAAATGGAAATTTTTTTGGAAAGACAAGACCTGTTTCAGGGTTAGGCATGCCTCAGCACAGGTACACAAAGAATCGGATGAAGCACAGAGGGCTGCCCCAGCAGCCGTAAAGGGAAGTCAGGAAAGAAGGCTCATCAGGCATCATGGCTTATGTCTGTCATCTCAGCCATTAGGGAGGCAGAAGCAGGAGGATCTCAAGTTTGCGCTTAGCCTGGGATACATATAGGAAGAGGACTGTCAAGAAAGAAAGAGAGAGAAAGAGCGAGAGAGAGAGAAAGAAGAAAGGAAGGAAGGAAGGAAGGAAGGAAGGAAGGAAGGAAGGAAGGAAGGAAGGAAAGAAGCAGACAGGCAGGGGGGAGATGTAGCTCAGTGCCCTGGCACTAAGTTCAATCTTAGAGAGAGAGAGGAGTCTGTGCCCCGCTGAAGCACTGACAGAGGTGGACATAACTCCAGATCCAGCCAAGCACGCATTGTGCCTGGAGCCAATGCAGGAGCAGACACGGCTGAGCACGCACACGGATGTCCACACTACTGCACATGCCAAGGGAGCCTGTCAGACACACCGCAGGACCAGAGGCAGGGAGTGTGAGCACACAGCTGCTGGCAGGTGATAAGCCCGGATCACGCGCCGGCCTGGCTGCCTGCACTCACCTTGCACATCCCCTGGGCCCCAGCAGGGAGCCTCTGCAAAGCTGTGTTTTTTGAACAACTGGGGCACGGTTCAGAGACCCAGGGGCTCCAGGAGACTTTCACACTGCTGCTGTTTCCTGATTTCCCCACCTGCTTACCCATACCTCCAAGGGGCTGAAGCTTTCTGTTCTGGACTGCTGAGTCTGAGGAGAGGTGGGGTGTGGTGAGAGTCTCTCTGGGGCACACTTTGGAGCATGAGGCCTGTCACCAGCCAGCAACAAGACCATCTCTGTAAGAGAGGCTGCTATACCCCCCTCCCCCACACACACAGGTCAACAGCACAGGCTCTGAAGCCAGGCATGCTGGTACACTCCTATAATCCCAAGGGAGGCCAGGGATATAGCTCAGTGGCGTAAGCGCCTGCTTGGCAAGCACAAGGTCCTGAGTTTGATCCCTGAGACTAAAAAAAAAAAAAATCCCAAGGGAGGCTGAGACAAAAGGATCTCAAGTTCAAGTCCAGCCTGGGAAATGTGGGGATTAGCAACACTTTGTCTCAAAATAAAAAATAAAGGATGAGAGCTACAGCTCAGTGCAAAGGCCTTAAATTTAACCCTTAGTACCCTCCACCCCACCAGAAAACCACACGGATTCCCTTGCCTCTGCTTGAGCATCTTTAGAGGCCTTGAGCTGACACTGTATAATTCCCAGCCACATTTCCCTCAAGCATGAGCACCCCTCCTCTGCCCTCCCCCCGTGTCGCATTCCAGCCTCCGCAGGCCCTGTTTCTCACACCAAGAGCCCAGCATCGCTGTGTGAGCTCAGCCACACTTGCTCAGCGACCCCTGAAAGGATCGCTGTCTCCAGGGCCAGCTCCTTCCCTTGTGCCTGCCCCACAGAGACACTTTCCGTACCTCAGTTCAGTCGGGGCTCTCTGTGCTACTTCAGGGTCCTGTCCCCTGCCACAGAGGCACCAGCTCAGTCAGTCCTCCACAGTGGGGATTGAATCCAGAGCTTTTACACTGAGACAGAGTCTAAGTCGATAAAGTGCCCAGGCTAGATTTGAGCTTGCAGTCTTTCTGCTTCAGCCTCCCAGAGTGCTGGGGTTTCAGGCCTGTGCCACCTCACCAGCTATGTTCCCTGTTCTCTGAGAGGCAGAATGAGCACCACCTCAGGCATTTACAGGCCCGGTTTGCTGCTGTGCCCCAAGCGCCTAGCACCTGGCACCTAGCTCAGTGTGGGGTGGGGGATTACTCAGTAAATAACTTGCATAATGCATGACTGCCCTGGGGGCTGCAAGAGAAACCCCTCCTCCTTCCTTTCTACCAAGTTTATCTAAATGAAATCAGGCTTAACTTAAACATCAAGGATAGCCTTGGAATGGGGAAGAAGAACAGCAGGGGAACTCTCAAGACTTTGCCTTGAACTAAATTCTCCCATTTTTTTAGTAGCAGCTGCAAGAGCAGGGTTCTGGAGCTACGGGCCCTACCTCCTTGGGGAAGCTGGCCAGACTGCCAGACCTGGACTGTTGTCACCCTTCCCTTCTCTTCCTTTCCCTTCCCTTCCCTTCCCTTCCCTTCCCTTCCCTTCCCTTCCCTTCCCTTCCCTTTGACTATTGTCACTATTTCCTTCTCTTCTCTTCTCTTCCCTTCCCTTCCCTTCCCTTTCGTATTTATTTATTTATTTATGGAGGCGGGGGCCAAATTGAACCCAGGACCTCCAGTTCATGTTGTATCACTGAGATACACCCCCAACCCCTGAACCAGAGATATTTTTTTTTTATGGAGACAGAGTTTCACCACGCAATCCAGCCTGGCCTCGAATTCACGATACTGCCCAGGCTGGCCTCAAATTCACAGTGATCCTGTGGCCTCAGCTTCCAGAGCGCTGGGATTAACTCAAGTGAGTCAAGTGAGTAACCTTTTTTTTTTTTTTTTTTTTGACAAGTTCTATGTAGTTCAGACTGGTCTTGAACTCACTAGGTAGCCCAGGCTGGTCTTGAATTCTCAGTGATCCTCTTGCCCCAGGCTCCTAAATTGCTGGGATTACAAGTATGTGCTATCATGCCTGGTAAGTTGGTAAACTTGTAAATTACTGTTAATTTTCTTTTTGCATTTAAAAAACTTTGCTACTACATTTTAGATATGAATGATAACATTCATCATTGTTTATTTTTGAGACAATGTCTCATTATGTAGTGTAGGCTGGCTTTAAACTTGCTTACGTAGCCCAAGCTGGCCTTGAACTCATGACAATCTTCCCAAGTGCTGGTATGTGCTATCATGCCCAACACCATAGGAAATTTGTGTCTGTACATGATACATTTTTTTTTCCCCTATCCCCCTTCCCTCCCTTCAACTCCTCTTCCACTCCTTATTTACAAAAGTTGTCTCCTTTTTTTTTTTTTCTTCAATTCCCTTTTGTGCTCTGTCCCTTCTTTTCTTTAAACGTTATAGCAAAGATATGCACAATGGGCTGGGAAGATGGCTCAGTGACATAAGCACCTGCCTGGCAAACACAAGGTCCCAAGTTTGAGTTCAATCCCTGGTACTGCAGATTGTGGTGGCACACACCTGTAATCCCAGCACTAGGGAGGGTGAGACAAGAGAATCACCGAGGTTGAACAATGTAGTGAGACCCTTTATGAAAAAAATATGCACAAAACACAAAAAAATACAAACATGGGAGATTTAGAGGCCATGGTAACATAACAATTACTCTAGAAAACAGGCAAAGTGAGGAGGAGGTCTCTAAAGACAGTAGAGTCAGCACACAATAACTCTTCACTAAGTAGTTACCAAGCTCATGATTTTTTTTTCAATAGGAGGGATTGAACTCAGAACCCTGCACTTGCCAGGCAAGCACTTATTCTACTGAGCTATCTCCCTGGACCCTCATGATTGTTTTTTGAGACAGGGTCTTGCTATGTATTTCAGGCTGGCCTTGAACTCCCCGTAATCCTCCTGCCTCAGCCTCCTGAGTTGTGGTACTGCAAGCATGTGCCCCAAACCCAGCTTATGCTGGTATGAAAGCCTAGCACTGTGGCCATCTGGATGAGCAGACTAACTCAGGCCCACTACAGCATAGGAAGATGTGTGGCTTCTTGCATCAGCCCTACCTGGGCAGAGAGAGCAGGGGCACCCAGGGCTGGGGAGATGGCTCAGTCGAATAAGTGCTTGTTTGGCAACTGCAAGGGCCTGAGTTCAATTCCCAGTTCTGGAAAAATAAAAAAAAATAAAGAATGAAGCCAAGCCCAGGGATGGGATCAGAGAAGCTCCAGCTGGGAACCTCAGTGGTGGGTCATTCTTCCTTTAGGCGAAAGGTGTAAGTGGGAGAATGGGGCCAGCAATCTCTTCTGGAGAGATTCTACTGCCTAGAGGGGAGGGAAGCCAACAGGCTGTGGTCGGGTCAGTTGGGCAGTCAAGGGCCACTGGGATCAGGAGAGGAGGTGCCACCGATTCATCCAGTAGGAGAATCAGACCTCGAGTGATCACAGAAGTGGGCAATGGCTCAGGAGGGAAAGGGAGGTGCTGAGCATGACTGTAGGCTCCTGGCTTTCAGAACTGGGGGTGGGGGAACTGGCTGGGAGGGGCTGGGAATACTGCCCAGAGAAAAAGAAAAAGAAAAATTGGGTGGGAGAGTGAGTCTTGCCCCAAATGTAGATCGCAGGAGCGCTGGCTCCCAACAGTTGGAAGCTGGCTGAAGTGTCTCTGATGCTCCTGAAAGACCACATTGTTATCGCGGTGTCGGAGGAAGTGCAGAGGGGGGAAAAGGGCACTTTTGAGGAGGCTTTGCCTGGGACATAGGCTTTGGATAAAGAAATGTGATAATCCACTTGCAACATTTTACCCCATTCTAATAGCAAGATGAATGTTATTCCCATCAACTTCACCTGTGAAAGTCAAATGAGTTGCCAACAGATATTTGGAAAACATAAAATAGAGAATTGTTGGGGGAAGCTCATTTAGCAAGGAGTGATGAAGGAATGATTAACAGTGACCAGACCGTGGTCAAGGGTGTGCTAACACACACCTGGATCTAGCTCTCTGGGAGACTGTGGCAGAAGGATCCCAAGTTCAAGTCCAGCCTGGGCAACTTAGCAATTTAGCAAGACCCAATCTCAAAATCAAAAATTAAAAAAAAAAAAAAAGCTGGAGATGCAGCTGAGTACAAATGAGCTCGAGTCAGTCCTGAGTAATTGGGGGTTGGGGCAGACAGATCTGAACTCTGGCTCCACTATTGGCTACTTGTGTGACTTTGGGCCAGTTGATAAGCCTCTGTATGCCTGATGAGTTCCTTCATCAGTAAAGTGGAAATGATAATGGTACCTATTTCAACACTATCTGCAGACTCAAGAGTTTATAAACCTTAACATGGTGCCTTGCTCATGGACCTCCAGGAATGTCACTACAGAACACACTTGAAGCATAGAGATTACTGACTACCCCACAATGCTTTCGTTTCCTTTCCTTTTTTTTTTCCCTTTCTTTCTGTGGGGGAGGGGACTGGTTTGGAGGGGCTTTCTTTTTTTTCTTTTTTTTTTTTTTTTTTTTTTTCCTGTACTGGGGATTGAACTGAGGGTCTTTCTACTGAGCTACATTCCCAGCTCTTTCTTTCTTCTTTCTTTTGGTGTTGGTTTGGTTTGATTTGGTTTGGTTTGACAGGGTCTTGCTAAATCACCCAAGCTGGTCTGGTCTTGAATCTTGATCCTCCTGCCTCTGTCTCCTAGATTTCTGGATTACAGGCATGTGCTACCATACACAGCCTCATAATGCTTTTCAGTAAAGAAGAGTTGGGGCTGGGGATGTAGCTCAGTGATACAGTATTTGCCTAAGAGAGTAGGAAGGAAAGGAAGGAAGGAAGAAGGGAAGGGAGGGGAGAGGAGAAGAGAGGAGAGGAGAGCAGAAGAGAGGAGAAGAGAAGAGAGGAGAGAGGAGGGGAAGAAGACAGGCGGGTAGGCAGGTAAGGATGTTGCCTATGTAACTGTGACTTTTTTGGAGAAGGTGTCTTGCTATGTAGTCCAGACTGGCCTTGAAGATACTATATAGCCCAGGCTAGCCTAGAACTCATGGTGATCTTCCTGGTTCAGCTTCCCACATACTGGAATTACATGCCTGGTGTGTAACTGTGATTTTCACTTTTTTGTTTCTTTTTTTTCACAAATATTTTTATTTTAAAAAATTGTTATTGTTATTGTTTTTTGAAACAGGGTCTCACTATGCAGTTCAGGCTGTGCCTTAAGCTCACTTTGTAGCTCAGGCTGGTCTCAAACTCACAACAATCCTCCTGCCTCAGCCTCCTTAGTGCTGGGATTACAGGCCTGTACCACCATGCCTGGCTTGTTGTTTGTTTTTTTTTGAGACAGGGTCTACCTCTGTAGTGCAGGCTGGTCTCAAACTCAAGGAGATCCTCCTGCCTCAGTTCCCTAAGTGCCACCACTTAGCTCAGCCCACAAATACAAAAACAAACTGAACAGTATTCACAAGTCAGGAAGTACATTGGGCAGATCTTTTACGTAGGTCTATGCTACTTGTCCTGCCCAGTTGTCTGGCCCACGCACAGTGGTCATGTACTGTGGTACCTTCATACTCATCATCAATGGGTCAGGGAGGCATGATGAGTACCCAAAATGATTAAACCAAATTGTTTAGACTGGAAAGGATAACAAGACATGCTGGGGAGATGGCTCTGTAGAATAAGTGCTTGCCTGGCAAGTGCAAGGGCCTGAGTTCAATTCCTGGTTCTGCAAAAAAAAAAGATAGCAAGACGGGAGGCAAGCAACACCAAGGAGTTCTAGCTTGTGTGTCACATATCAAACAAATGATAAATATTGCAACAAAGACTTGCATCAAGTACCAAATTTGAAGATTTCAGAGCAGTTTGGTACTGAGGTTTGGCTGTATACTTCGATGAGCTCTTGACTCTCAGAATCTCTTTTCTCCAGGGTGAAGATTCCAGAGATTAGAAATGACACTGCCTGCATGACTCCCAAGACCCTTGATGTTTGAACAGCACTGGACACCATGGCACCCCTTAGCTCATCACCACTTAGTTGAACACCATCCTTGTGACCTAGACTGTGGACTCTACTGAGCAGGGTTGGCCTGGCTCTCAGTGAGACTTGCATAAGTTAAGGAAGATGGCTTTGGGTTTTGGGAAGTTAGAGAGGTTAGTGGTTTGGCAAGAGATGGAGCCATATTCCCTTGGGGAATGTCATTAGGGGTACACGAGAATCTCCCAGAAGCAGAGGAAGATGACTGAGGCCAGGGAGTCAGCCTTAAAGTTGGAGAATGGAGTGGGGAAAGCTATAGGAAGAATTGGTGGCACCCAGGAAAGGAGCTACCAGCCTGCCTGAGGCCAAAATGAGGTATGCTGCAGTGGGACAGGCATAAGACGGCAGAGGCACCAGGGCACCAAGGACCTAGTGGGAGCCAGGGGTGCAAACAGGGATTACAGAAATGGATTTCATAGAAACGGGTGGGCTGCAGGCAGGGCTAGACCTAGATATGATGAAGTGGATTCATAATTGCTAATACTTTAGGGGTGCTTTGCTATGGTTAGAGACCCTTTTAAGTAATCTAAATGTCTTAAGAAGCTAAAGAGCCGGGCGTGGTGGCGCAGGCCTGTAATCCCAGCACTCGGGAGGCTGAGGCAGGAGGATTGTTGTGAGTTCGAGACCAGCCTGAGCTACAAAGTGAGCTTAAGGCCAGCCTGAACTGCATAGTGAGACCCTGTCTCAAAAAAGACAAAAAAAAAAAAAAAAAAAAAAAAAGAAGCTAAAGAGCCAGAAATCCAACTCAAGAAGTCTGGCTTCAGAGCTTGTACTTTTAACCACTACATTGTGTGAAATGCAGAAAGAAGAAAGGTTTTAGACCTGCAAGAGGTGAGACTCTACTTAACCTTTATGTTAAATGCCGTATCAAAAGAAGCAAAGGCTCTGGAACTCTGCCAAGCCCATGCGATCTCCTGCACTTACACCCGTATTTAGGCTCAGTCTCGTTCATTTGGAAGCTGGAGAATAATAACCACCAGAGACTGCTGAGGGTAAGTTGTTTGATGAGCAAGCCGAAAGGGGCTGGCAGGAGGCAATTAGGGTGGGATTTAACCCAAACTGCTTTGGGATCCACCCTGGGGATCTGTAGAGCACTCTTCTGGGCGTGTCTGGGTGGGTCAAGGAGGTGTACCCTGGGGTCTTAGGTTCTTGCCCTCTTCAGCACTTTCCACTGGCTCTGCTTCCCCACCATCATAACTGAGCAACTTTTTTTTTCTACCAGAATGTCTCTGCCTCGAAGCCAGCCCACTGAATTGAACTGTGGAAAATGAAACCTCACCTTCTTTAAATTGTAAGTATTGGTACCGTGTCTCAGCAGAGACTGCTAACACACAGCTGCTGAGGATTAAATAAAGAAGGGTGTTGGGTGCTTGTCCTTGTCTTCTATAAGACCCCTGACTCAAGTGCAAGGGCCTGAGTTCAATCCCTGGCTCCACCAAAAAAAAAAAAAAAAAGATCCCTGACTTTGGGGCCTCTGAAAACATTGCCCATTCCAAATCTGACATCATCATCCGGGGAGCCATGGGTCACTGGGCCACAGGAGGTCCAGGTTTCTCAGGGGAGAAGTCCCACTTCACATACTCCACTGTGATATCTGAGCAGACAAGAGACTTGGAAACAGTCAGGAACCTGGCCCTGAGGAGGCTGAGGTCCCAAGCAACCCACACCTAGACACCACAGATCTCATGCTTCTGGGAATGGGCTCCCCTTCTCCATGTGCTCACTCCATTGCTATTTACCAATTATTCACTATTCAGTTCACCCAATGTTTTTTAGGCACCTACTATTTTCCAGGTATTTTTCAGGAGTGTTCATTCAGAAGAACCCACAAACTGGACCTTGTTTAATCCCCCCCCCCTTTTTAAATGTATTTGATACAGGGTCTCAATAAGCAGCTCAGACTTGCAGTGATCCTCCTGTTTTCAGAATCCCCAGTGCTAGAATTACAGGTGTGCACCACCACACCTGGTATCAGTGGCTGGCTCAGCATGCCAGGGATCAAACCCTGGACCCTGCTGCACTTGCCTAAGCAGGCCCTTAGTCTGATTAGCTATCTCACTGGTCCTTAATTTCCCTTATCATCTCTGTGCATCGTGGAAGAAATGTGTTCAGTATCTGCTCCTGGGGGAATCATGAAGGCACTTTGAGAGATGGACATGAGGATGCCACAAAGCTCTCCAAGGAGGCCCAAGGGAGGTAGAGCCTCCAAATACCTGGACCATGACATCCAACCACAATTCTGTGGCCACAATGAGCAAGAACCTGAAAAGCTTCTCAGCTCAGGTGGGTTTAAGTGCCCCAAATGGGGAAAGTTGGGACCATAGCATACTGGATCATGCCTGTCGCATAAAAATGGCATTCTTTTTTTTTAATGACATTCTTGCTTGGTACCACCTGAACTAAAGGTAACAGATTGCTGAATCTTCCAAAGAAACTAGAACTTTATTTTCTTTTTCTTTGTCTTTTTTTTTTTTTTTTCTTTGAGACAGGGCCTTGGTATGTAGTTCAGTCTGACTTTGAACTCACTACTTCAGGTTGGCCTTGAACTCTCATAGTGCTGAGATTACAGGCATACATCACCATCTCCAACTGGATTTTTATTTTATATGTCCAAAAACTTTGGCACTGGTTCCTAATTTTAGTCTTTTTTTGAAAGTCTTCTGAGGGGTTGGGGGAGATGGCTCGGTGGAATAAGCACTTCCCTGGCAAGCGCAAGGGCCTGAGTTTAATCTCTGGTTCCACAAAGAAAAGAAAAGAAAAGAAAGTCTTCCAAGGGCTGAACAGAACTTGTCTGCCTGTTGAATTCTTCTCAGAGGCTGCCAGGTCTGGGGAAGGAGAGATGTGGAGGGCTGTGTGTCATAGCATCAGTTTCCAAGGGTGTCCTTGGGGCTATAGTCCTGCCTTCCAGGGTCTTATGAGCTGCAGGAGACAGAAGGGTACTTCCTTGATTCTGCAATTCCAGAGGCAGAGTCTGGGGAGCTTTGAGAACAAAGATGAATGGGTATGACCTGTGCTAGAGACCCTAAAAAGTCCTGGAGAATCTGCTTCCAGGTGTCATGGGAGGACTCTGTGCAAAGAACAAGGATGCAATATGAGGCTAACCCAGCTGGACCTGGCAATCCCAGATTGACACCAGAGAAGGGTGTCCAGCTCTGGACCTCGAAGTTCAAGAAAGCAATGATGGACTTGTGTGAGTGGAATAACTCCAGTCAGACTTCAGCCTTGACAGGGGTGAAATCTTAATCTTCTTTATTCTTTCACATGATTAAGAAAAGACATGAATTGCTTTAAACTTCAGTTTTATAATCCATGACGTGGCCACAGTAATTGTGAATGTCAACTGGGATTGTGGCATGAGTAACCAATTCCTAAAATCGCTCCATTTCAATGTGATTTTTATCAGCAATGTCCACTCCTAGAGTTCTATTCTAAAGTGGAGTGTGGAGAAAGTAGGGGAAGTACCACTGATCTCGTTTCCCCACATCTTTCTGCCACTTCAGGAAGCACTGATTTGGGGCGGTCCTCAGCTGGGGAGGCTGGAGTTTGCTCGCAGTCGGTGGGGTGGGGCATGGGAATGGTAGAGTCCTAGCCCGTGCTGCTGGGGCTGGCAGCAGTGCTGACAGATAGCTCTTCTCCCCAGGAGAGTCCCTTTACACCCAACGGGAGTGAGCTTCAGGGTTAAACATTCCTGGACTGAGCTGAGAGGAAACTGAGGACCGAGCCCACAAACCCTCACGTAGGGATGCTCCCCGTCTGGCCCGACAGATCTCAGATCCGGGAATTTCGGTTCCCTCAGAATCCTCCAAAATGTCCCAATGTCTCCGCAGCAGAGGTCCTCGGTGGGTCTCAGGAAGTTTGGGTAGCCCCAAGCCCTGCCCAGCCGTATCTGCCTCATCTGGTTTAACAGTTCGGCGCCTCCGTACCTCGTCTTCCCTCCCCGAGGGCCCGTCCGCGACTGCCAGCTCCCTCGGAAGTCCGCGGGCGGCTCAGATCCCCCTCTCCGAGCGCCCGCGCCCACCCCACTCCGCGGGTGACCTCGGCAGCCTGACCCCTCTCCAGCAGCCCTTCCGGGGTGCTGTCCTAAAGTGATCGCCCTATATTCGGGCTCCCTGTCCCTCTACACAGCCCACGCCAGTCGCAACTGGAAGCGTCTTGAAAGGAGGAAGTCTGGCTCCCCGCGGCAACCCTCGGGCCAGTCCAGCATGCGGGCATTCGCACCCCGGCAGGGCAGAACCCCCGGGTGGGGCCGGAGAGGACCGCCCCCCGCCCCCGCTGCAGCCGCGCCCAGCCCACCCGGCAGCGGGAGCTGTTCCCGAGTCGTGCCCACCCGGCCAGGTGATCGCGAGCCTTCTCCCGCTCACACCCTAACAACAAACAACCCGGCGCCCTCTCCCTCCGGAGAAAGGGGTGGAGCCTGACCTCCGCCGGAGGCTGCCGCAGCTGCCGGGGGAGGGTTCCGTTCCCGTCCTCGAGGGGGTCGCTCCTCGCGGGAGTGAAAGGGGCGGGGGCCTCGGCGGACTCTCGGGCAGCCCCTCACCCTTCTCGGTGCAAGGGGGGAGCAGATGGAGTCGCTTCCAACCATGCCCCTCTCAGACTGGTGTACCTTCGGACCCCTCCCCGCTGTGCACACCCACTCCTCGAACCCTGCAGCCCCAGGAGCAGGCTGAGGCTAGGTGCCCAGTAGGCGGCGGGGAGAAGATGCGGCTCTGAAGGGCTACGGGGAGTCGAGGTGTGCCCATCCCCCACCCCCTGACGTACACGTGTGTGTGTGTGTGTGTGTGCGTGCGTGTGTGTGTGTGTATGGTGTGTGCGTGCGCGCAGCTGGGCGGGGAGATGGACCCCACGGACACGCGAACTAGGGCAAGAAGGAACCTGAAATGGGGTGTAGTCAGCAGTTGTTGGGTCTACAGTGAAGGCAACTTGGATGAGGGGTAGAGAATGCACCCCATGGGAAAGGCCTAGGGCCCCAAAGAGGAGAAGAGTCGGGCGGACGTCACTGAGAGGGAAAGAGAATGCAGAAACCAGCTTTTGCTGGGAGAGGCAGCCTGCAAAGACTTCCACTGGCCAGCAATCAATCGGTAGGCTAGCGTTGGACAGATGGGGGCTTTGAACACTGCACCAGGGCATGTGGTCCCCAAAGTCTGAAAACATTTAAGCCCTACTTCTGTGGAAACCAAGTCCCGGAGAGACCCCTACCTCGCCTAGATTTCCTGGCCCCAGGCTGTGGCAGTAGATACCCTTTGGGGAGGGAGAGAGCTGTTCTTTGCTGGGCACTCAACAGCTGGCTCCTTGGTGACAAGAGGGGACCTTGCCCCTCCGCTCAGTCTCAAGGGAACACTTCTGCCTTCCCAGGTAGGGAAGGGGGCCCCCAGGAGTAGTTTTGCCTGCGGGCAAATAATTTCTGGAGATCCCTTTAAGGAGGGGTGTTCCGATCCCTTTAAGAGGGAGTGGGTCAGAGCAAAAGGACTATAAAAGTCCAGCTTTCTTTATTCCCCCACCCCCGGGGGCATCCTATGATGGGGGAGGTGGTAAGTGCTGCAGTTGATTCAATGGTTGCCTTGGTGTCCCTCCCTCGAGCACAGTGCCCTTTACCTTGTCCAGTAGGGCAGAGTTCCTGGGATCTAGAATTCAGGTGCTGGGGGTAGGAACCTGCCCACTCCTAGGAAAGAAAGTGGGACCTAGCCATTGAATGGAGGGAAGAGAAAGAAGGTGGTCACCACCACTTCCGCAGGGACTGCGCTGCCCGCTGGGGTGCCCTGCCTGGTGCCAGGTGGCTGAATAAGAGGGCATGCAAGCTGCAAGGACTGCGGCGGCAGCAGTGGGGGGAGGTGCCTGGTGGCTTGACTGGGAATGACGGAGCAGCCAGTCTGTCCTGGCTGTCGGTCTAGTGGTGCGGTGGGGGAGGGGTGTGCAGCATGTTCTCTGGCCCTGGATATTTTCCTCTCTGCATCTCCCTCCACTCTCCTGCTCCAAAGCAGTTAACCCTTGATGATGGAGGTGCTTAACTATAGAGAACCCTGCCTGATGCACGGTGGGAATAGCTCTGGAGACCTGATGGGTCCACTCCACTTTCCTGAACAAGTGGCAAACCTTTTACATTGGGTAACCTCTGGGTTGCCAGGGAGAAGAAAGCTGATGGGCCCAGCATGGCAGGACTGCCCTGGTGGAGTAGGGTGGGAGCAGCTCTGAGTCCAGAAGGGCTGCAGGAGCTGAGTGTGGAAGGCAAGAGGCCCAGATGCAGAGGTCCCTGGAAGTGGGGTGAAGGACAGGAGAGGTCCCCTCAGGGTACAGGTAGGCTATGTTCCCCTGACCTTCCTCTTCACTGACTCACGGACCTGAGCATCAGGGAGTGCAGGGTGTAGATCAGTGGGCAGCACAGAAGGAACACCAAGTGCCTTTAGCTAGCCTGTGTCCCCAAAGCACAGCCCACTGAGCCAGAGCCTCCTGGGGCAAAGGAGACAGCCACCCACATGGGAGGCTCTGCAGCAAGGTTCCTCTAGCGGCTAAGCAGGCTGGGCAGGCTGGGTAGCTAGAGTGGGCTCTGTCTCCTCTCCAGTCAGGATTCTCAACTTTCCCTCCCACCCAGGCCCCAAATAAGATTACTTTTTTCTTCCCACCCTAGGACCACTGCTGGATCTTTACCCTCAGAAGCCAGAGAGAGGCCGCTCCTGGGACCTCACTGTTATTTCCTAGGCTGAGCATAAACTTCCTGCTAGATGGGTGTCCTCTCTGACCAGGTATTTTTCTCTTCTGACCCTCTCAGCCTCACTCCTTAGTCCATTACCAGGGACAAAGCAGCTACCGAAGTTGCAGCTAGGCTGTTGATAGGAGCCCCGTGCCCTCTTCTGTGGCAACCTGTGGCATAGCTCAACTCCAGTGCCATTACTATTACTCTCTATCACCACTCCAAGAAGACCAGGGGCCACCAAGGACCCGATGATGGGACAGGGATGGAACAGGGAGAGGGGATTCTGAGGTGGGAAGAAGGGCTTCATAGTGTCTGCTGAAAGAGGGGCACTGCTATGAGGAATCTGTCCTTGGAGACTTAGAGAAGGGAGAAATCCTTTAATGTCCTACTTTAATAGATTTGGGGGATGTTGCTTCCTTAAAGGTGGGACTTGGAAGGGCAGGCAGTTGTCTGGGGAGAAACTGGCTGTTTAAAGGCTTTCCTGCCACAGGTCTTTGTAGGCCCTTCCTTTAAATGTCCCCCCCAAAGAGCTAAGACAGGCTGGGGCCCGTTGACCTTTGGGAGGCAGTCTAGAGGTGTTACTTCCCAACTGTAGTGGCTGGCCGCCCTGATTCTAAAAGGCTGCCTGCGTGAGCGCTTGACTGCCAAAGTTTAGGGAAGGCTAGCCACTGACGGCTGCAGAAGCCCCTCTGTCACACTGCGTCCGTGTTCTCCCGCTCTCCTAGACGCCTCAGCACTTCAGGAGCTCCCACTCTGCCCGAGGGGTTCCTGGGCCCAGCCCCTCCCGCTGCTCCCAGCGATGGGTGACTTGACACTACCCTTCGCAGCCGGTCTTTTCACCTCCCAAAGCTCCCCTCCCCCGCCTGAATTGAGAATGAGGCTTTGTTTAAGGGTGGACTCAGCATTTCTTAAGAACCTACTGTGTGCACATCCTGTGCTTGTAGAAGTGAAGTCCTGCGCAAGCTCTCGAGCTCCAAGGAGCCCAAGATACACCCCTTTTGCACCTCGCAGGGGACCTCCCACGCCTCTGGGTGACCTGAGCCTGCGGTGCCCACCCACCCTGCTGACCCCGCGAGCGTGCTTGGACTTGGAAAGGCACGTCTGTGGGTGTGGGACAGAGGCACAGCAGTCAGCGACTAGAGCAAGCTAGGTGAGTGTCTCCACTTGGTCCCATCCTGGCTTGGGGACGCGAAGGAGGGAGTCCAGCCGCGCCCGTCAGGCTGCCCGCCCCTTCCCCTCCCCCGGAGAGCTCTGATGTTCCCCGCGGTGGTGGAAGAGGGTGTGTGGGTGTCAAGGACTCACAGACCGGTCTCTGCTGTCAGCTGGAAATGGATGAGAGTTCCACACTCGGCTTCTGAAGTGGGTGAACTGGGAGCTGGGGTGAGGGCGGTGGGCGAAGGGCAGAAAGAGGAAAGAGATGCGGGTGCAGGACTACTGAGCCAGGACCGACCTTGCTTGAAAGGAAAGGAGACGTGGCAGGCAGGGAAGTCGGAAAGATGAGGCAAGGGCAGGAGGGGCTTCTCAACAATCGGGGCCCTTTCGCTTGGCCCTTTCGCTGGGGCCCTTTCTGCAGGAAAGGGGGGTTGTTCTCGCCTGCTTTTTTGGCCGGTCTTTCCGAAGCTTTGCCCTGGGGGCAGCAGCCTCCAGTGAGGGCGGGATGTCCCTTAGCCCGCAGTTTTCTCCGCGGGTGCCGAAAAGAAGGGTAAGAGAAAAGAGGGACAGGGAGAGGTGACGGTCAGGGCGGAGGTGAGGTGAGATTTCTCCGGGGGGGGGCTTGCAGCCGGGGGGTTTGGGGTTTCAGGGTCGGGTCACCAAGGGATACGGGCTCAGGCTTCAGAAACGAGGAGAAAAATCCAAGAAGCTGGCAAAGAAAATTACCCCCCCACACACTACCCTCGGCACCCTCCCCCTCCCCCCAGGCCCCTCCACTCCGCGCACCGCCTCCCCCGGCCGCCTCGTGCTGCCCCCTGCGTTGGGACGACCGACCCACGGTTCTGATTGGTCGGAGACCAGGGGGGGAGCTGAGGGCCGGATTGGCTGGCGGGGCCAGCGCAGGGCGGGGCGGCTGATTGGCGGAGCCTGCCGAGGGGCGCGCCGCGATTGGCTGGGGACGAGGAAGCAGGAAGGAGGGCGGCGGAGGCTCCGCTCTCGGGGAGTTTGTGGGGGAACCGCGAGCGGCGTAGCGGATCCCGGAGCCCGGCCCCCGCCGCCCGCCCGTCCGGCTGCCTGCCCCGCCCGTCCGGCCTGCACCGGCCGACCGCCCCGGCCGGCGCGCCCGCCCCCCCCGACGGCCCCGCCCGGCCCCCGCTCCGCCCGCCCGGCCCCGGCCCCCAGGAGGAGGCGCTGACGCAGCAGCGTGGAGCCCGGGAATTGAGCGCCCCCGGGGGGTTCCAGCCGCCGGATTCCAGCCCGGCCGGGGCCTGCGGGCGCCCAGAGCCGCGCCGTCCGCGACGCCAGTCCGGGTGAGCTAGAAGCTGGGATCCAGGAGGGGGAAGGGGCGAGCGAGCGGGAGCGAGCGAGCGAGCGAGGTAGGCGGACCAGCGATCGGGAGAAGACCCGCCGCCCGTCAGCGCGCCCCACCGAGCTCGCCGCCGCCCCCGCCGGCCCGGGAAGGGACGGTCAGACGACGCGGAGCAGGTGCGGCCGCTCCCCCGTTCCGCCACCTTCCTCTCTCGGGTCCGGCGCCACGGTCCCGCCATCGGGGAGCGCAGCGCGCTCCGAGGTGACAGCCCCCGGGGGCTGTGCGCCTCGCAGGCCGGGGGCGGGGTGGGTGGCGGCTGTGGGGTGGCGGCTCGGCCGGTGGCGGTGGCGGCGGCGGCGCGGGCGTCCCGGGCTGCGGAGGGCGGGAGGACTCCGGTCGTTTCCTAGCTGCTGCGGAGCCGGCTTCCCGAGTGCGCGGGCGGCGAGGTCCCCGCCGCGCCCCCTCCCCCATCTCAGTCCCCGAGGCAAGGGGCCGCAGCCGGGGGCGGCGCCGCGGGATCGCCCGCCCGGGGTGGGGGGCGCCCTCCCGCGCTGGTAGCTGACCACTTATTGCAGAAGGGGGGGCCGGGAATGGGGGCTGCCCGGAGCTGGGGGTAATGTAGACCTGATCCGATCGGGCTGGAAGGAAGGGAGGCGCCGAAGACGGAAAGGGACCGGCACGAAAAGCGAGTGTGGGCCGCGGGAGGCCCGGAGGGGACCATGCGGGGTGGCTGCGGAGTCTGAGATAGGGCGGGGGGAATCGAAGTTGTCAGTTCGCCTCCAAGTGACAGCGGGACCCCGTGCTCTCGGCTTGGCCTTGTCCTGCCCTGACCACCTCCATACCTCTCCTCGGCCGGGCGTGGAGGGGTGCTTGGTCAGGTTGGGCCCAAGGGGCCGCTTGGCCGAGGAGCGCTGGACAAAGGCGGCGCTCGTGTGGGCACAGGTAGTGGCTCCCAGGAGGGAACCCGATCTGGGGCACCCACTCTTGAGGGGTAGCACAGCAAGAATCTGTCCGAGACTGCGGGGGCTCGGACACCGCGGGGAGGAGCTGCGGCACTGGCTCTTGACCTAGCTCTCTGATCGCCTCGAGGCTCAGGAGTGTGGTCGACTCGGCCAAGGTGGGGGGGGGGGTGCACCGTGTTTCCTGGACGGTGTGGACCGAGCTGGTGGACTCACCGAGGCTACAGTTCTCTAAGCTGCTGTGAGAGCCTGGCATTGAAGGGTTTTCAGCAAGCTGAGTCTGCCTGCAGGCAGAGGTGTAACTACCTGGATGTCTTCTGGCCACCCATTATGGGCGTTAAGAGTGCAGGTGACTAGTTTGATTAGGACCAGAGACAACTCCCAAATGTGTTCCCACTGTCCCTACACAATTGCCGGTAGCACTTGGCCTTTGTCAAGAAGGATCTCAGGGAAATGAGTTTATAAAATCCAGGCAGAAATGTAATGATGAAACAAAAGTTTTAAGTCCTTTTCTTCTGTGCCACTTGAGATGTTCCTCCCCACTCTCTTTACCTCCACATCTTCCACAAAAGGCTGAGAATCAGGCCCTCAGAGGAATCACATGTCTCAGAAGGACATCACTGTCCTTGGCCGGCTGGAGCACACTTGGGAAACACTAGTTTAAGCTGTGAGTGCCTCTAACCCTACCCATGATCAGCTCTCGAAGTTCTATGTTGCTTGCCCATTTGTGAAAACACTCAGCTTTTATGCCCACTCATGAGCCCATAGCTGAAGAAGGCCCTGAGATCACAAAACCAGGGAAACCCACGCTGTTCAAAAGGCACTTCTGCAGAGAATCTGGGTGCAAGTCACACTGCAGTGAGGCAGGTGAGGAGCTAGCTGCTCTTAGCTGTGGTTGGCTATAAGCCCACCCTGGCAAAGCTGCCTGTCATTGGTGCCAGAGGAGGTGGTAGGGCGTGGAATTAATTCATAGCCATCTCTATACCCCTTCCCTGTAAGGCCTGGACCCAGCCTGAGTGGAGTTCAGGCTTATGGGAAAGGGCAGTATCTCTTCACGCAAGAGACTTAAAAGTTTGTTCTGAGAGAATCTTAATTGTATGTCTAAAATCCCAAGAAGGGTAAAAAAGCTTTTGTGCTTTCGGTGGGGTTATACAGTATGTGATTTCTTTTGGTGGCAGTCAAGAGGGGTAACCTGGCCTGGCTGCTGCAATGTGAAGGGAAGTTGCCAAAATAACATTTCCTACTTTGGTAAGGCTCTTAACCTGGCCTGAGATATGTGAGCCAGACTAGTGTTTAGGTGGGCTAGCTCTGGGGAGCTGTACTGGTGATGGGCTTGCTTTTGATGCCTCCCTTTCATTCTTTCTGTTGCTCCACTGTCCTGTCAGGCCTGTGTTGTTCTCATCATAGCCTTCTTTTCCCTCCTGCTTTCTCTGGCCCTTCTGTGCACAGCTACCAAATCATTCTTCTTAAAGCACCCCTTCTACTAGTGCCTTATCCACAAAACTTTTCCTTGCTGCAGTCTAACCCCAGATAGTGTCCTTGAGGCTCTTGCCCAGCCATGCCATGCATGCAGTCTCTGTACCTTTGCTCCTTGTGCTCCTACCCCTTTCCTCCCACTTATCTGTAGTCTTGCTGTTGTTCAGGCTACTGAGGCCAAGGTAGTCATCTGCCTGTAAGCTTCAAGATTTTCAAACATGGTATCTTGAGTAGTTTTGGAGATAAGGACAGGGACATTATGAGTGTTAAATGAGTGTGTATGATGCCTCCAGTACTTTTCATATAATACTGTGTATATTGTTTTATACTTTATTTTTTTAGTTTGTTTGCTTTTTGTGATGCTAAGGATTGAATGCAGACCTTTATACATGCTAGCAAGTGCTGTACCATTGAGTTATACTTCCAATCCCTGTTTTTGCTGAATGGATAAACTCAGTTGGCTTCCTAGTTGGGTGAGAAGAGTGGGAAAACCTTCCCTTTGGCTCTCCATGAATGCTCAGTGTAGAGTCCTTGGAGATTTCTGACCTTTTCTGTCAAAGGCACATTGGCAGGGCGTGTTTGGGTGTTCTAACATGGGAATTTAGCTGCCATTTCTGATATTGCTGCTGGTGAACTCAGTCCTGTGAATTGCTCGTACAACACCATATAGACATGAATTGGAAAAAAAGACTATAATCTTGTTTTCCTTCTGCCCCACCAGCCCAGTCTGTTGCTGTTCTTATGCAATTTTCCTTGTCTGTGCTAAATGAATCCATATGTTTTTATCTCTTCTCAAACTGGGTGTAAATGAGGGGAAAAACATGATTCTGAGAATAGAAAAGAGCAATAATCCTAGGTCTGGCCTTTGGATGGGACCTTAGGGTTCATTTTGTAGAAGCTGTTTTGAGGGCATCACTGACATTAAGGGGCATAATCTGCCCCACATTGGCCTAGCAGAAAGGAAAGCCGCGGTCCCAGCTCTCTCAGAACTTCTCTACTGATCTTGAGGGGCATGGAGGAGAAGACTGGTGAGGCGACTGCTATGAGGTTAAGTGGTAAAAAACATTCTGTATCCATCCCCTCACTCCTATCCCTCTCTTTTGTGCCCTGGTTTGGTGGTGAATGGACTACCATTTCCCTTGCTAGGGGAAGGCCACCCCTCACAGTTGTCATGGCAATGCAGACTTCTCCCTTGTCAATTAAAATCCCTACAACTTTTTTCTACCATAGCAGGAGAAAAGAATGCCTCTCCTGGGCACTCTGCTTAGCTGCTCATGAGGGTTATTTTTGGTGGTGTGTCTTAGAACATGGTCCTTCCTATTTTTATGAGAATTGAGTTTAGTTTACCCTGAGTTTCTTTACCCCCAGCAAGTTAGGCTCCCGTCTTGGAGCTAACAGCTCCTGGAACACTTCTATCCAGGAGAAAAAAATGACTGTTTATTCATCCACAGTTCAGATTAAAAATCTGAAAGAGTTCTCCTTTCTCTTTTCCTTTTGAATTAAAAAAAGTGCTCTCCACACCTTTTCTGGTAATTTAGAGGTATGAGGTAGGGAGTGTTTGACATCCACAAAAGAAATTTTAAGACCTGGAAGGGATTCAAACCCCTAGCATACATATGTCAACTTGGAGTTCCTTTGGGGATTTGCAAATCATTTATTTTCATTCTTCCCCACCTCTCTGTCCCAGCATCCAAGGGGACTTCCATGTTTTCATCTTATCTGTTCTTACTCCTTTTGGCCTTGATCTGGCAACATCTGGCCTCCGTGTTGTATCACAAGGTGAGTCACTGAGGAGAAAAACTTTACGGAAAAAAGTCTAGGGTTGAGAAGTAGCCTGCACTGAACTCAGGCTACCAGCTGAAGTGCTGAGTTTATGGAGCATTATATGAACAGTCCCTATATTAAAGGGCCTCCTTTTTATGAATGGGTTGTGAAGAATGTAAATAAAGCAGCATCTCTCAATGGGGAAGCATTTTACATAAGCAGTGCTACCCGGACCTGAGCATTTATGGGAATTCGCTAGCAGTCTGGCAAGGCTCACTTCCTTTGTGAACTTGCCATTCTTTGGAGGGACAAGGAGAGTGAGTGTGTTTGAGTTCTGTGGGCAGCCCCGGCACTCCCATCCTGCAAGTCTTTCAGCCTTGACTTAATAGGCCAGCTCAGGACCGAAGTGCTTTTTGACTCTGAAAAGATGGCAGTACCTTGTATGATCAAGAGTGGATGACTACTAGAAGCAGATTTCTGATGCCTGGGGTCCTAAGATTTTGCTGTGCCTTACCCCTCAGGCTGCTTAGACCTCCCCAGGACAGGATCTGGGGGCGTCCTGGATGATGAAATCCTACCTAGGTTTATAGGTGGCACCTAACTGGAGTAAAATGCACTGGTTTGAATTTCAACTCCTTTATGTTTTCTCAGCCCACCTCCTTGTACTGCCACTAATGAGCAGTAAAATGGCTAAAAGGGAGGTGGAGGAAGAGCAGCTGCAGATGGCCTCCTGAGGGCCAGCAGGCCTGACAAGCGCCCTCCCTCCCACTGAGTGCCTGGCCCCAGGTCCAAATGGTGATTGAGTGTCCTGCCCCCAGCAACCTGGTCTGGATGATGGGGGTCAGAGGCCTGTGGATTTGGCGAGCAGGCCCCAGGGTGCAGTCGCATCTAGGATTTTTGTGTTATATCCTAGGGGTGGTCATTAGATTCCACTTCCTCTAGTGGGGAAATGGTTGCAAGAGATGCTCTTCTCCCGCCCCCATAGCAGGCCTTGTCCACTAGGAGGAAAACAGGTTTGTCTCTTAGCCTGGCACTATGCAGTTTGGGCCGGCCTTGTGCTCACTTTTGTACCTCCCACACTGGTCTCAAATTTGCAGATTCCCCCGGCTCAGCCTCCCCCGTGATGCGATTACAGGCCTGCACCACCTGGGCCCCAGGGTGGACGCTCACCTCTGAGTTGGAGACTGAAAGGCAGGGGAGCCAGAGATTGAACCCGGAACTTTTGCTTGCCAAATAGGTGCTTATGCCTCTATCTCTCTGGCCCCTGGAAACTTATTTCTAAGGTACTGTGACTGAATGAGAAAGTGAACGCCTGTTCTTAGCAGTTTTGGTACAAGTTACAGATTTGCCTTAGTTCCTTTTTCAGGGGCATTAGGAAGGAGAGGTGTAGTGACTTTCTGCCTGTGGGTGAGGGCATGGGATCTGGTGTGCTTTTGTGCCTTTCTCATGAGAAATCTCTGGGACTCCCTGTTTCTTTTTCTTTTTTTTTTGGTCTTTTTTGAGACAGGGTCTCACTG
>PVKA01019961.1:0-41178 GCA_004027165.1 Ctenomys sociabilis
CCATCCATCCATCCATCCATCCACCCACACAGGCATCCATCCACCCACCCACCCTCCATCTATAGATGTTTCTACACACTCATGCATGTTTCTCTCCATCCATGCATCATCTATCACCTACTGATGCTCCTATCCATCCGGCTGCCATCTCTCCAAGTTTCCAGCACTCCTGCTAGGTGCCTGTCACCCATGTATCATGTACCTTCCATCTACCACCTGCCCATATATCATCCCTCATCTATATCATCTGTCCACCCACCATCTGCTTTTCTCTTCAACACCAAATTTAAGCAGCTTTGCACTGAAATGCAGCGCATCTCTTCTGGTACAGCCCAAGGCCCTGGGAGTGATCTTGTCTTCCTGAAGATATTTTGCTCCAGTAGCACCGTGGAAGTCTCTGTTATGGCTTAGAGCTGGGTGTCCCCTCAAAGCCTCCTGCATTTCTAGAGGGGGGTTAGTGAAGTGATTGGATCATGGGGAGCATAGGTGGCTTAGTGCCCAGCGGAGCTAATAGCTGAATGTGACTTGGGGAGGTGGAACCTGGTTAGAGGAGGTGGGGTTGGGGGCGTGGCCTTCCTCCCCTCAGCCCTCTCCCCACCTCCTGCTGCCCTGCGGCGAGCTCTTCGTGCTGCCATGGAACCATCCTACTATGGACTGAAACCTCTGAAATCTCTTCTCCTTTAACTTGGAGTCAGACGCAGCATAAGACAATCTCCACATGGAGTTGCCATAGCTGCAAGCCCTCAGCCCAGCCCAGAGCCTGCCTTGGAGAAGCAGAACATGGCCTGGGCTTCTGGACTGTGCAGCTGGAGGGGCTCAGAGTGGGCTAGGACACCTGTGTCCTGTCTGTGGGAACCCCTCGCTGTCCCACAGTGAAGAGCTACGGACAGCACAGAGCCGTGCTGGCCATGGGAGGCTCCCTGTATGCATCCCCAGCCTTACCTTCTGGGACACTGACCCTCAGTGCTCCCAGCATCCTCTGGGCCACAGGGACCCAAGTCCTCTCCTTCCTGGTAGATGCTCACTTCAGCCTGAACCAGCCTGGCTCCTCCCCCCCCTCCACCCTTTGCCTCCTGGTCCGTCAGGAGTCTGGGCTCCTTGTGACAGGTGGCCAGCCAAGCCCCCAAGCTGGGCTGCTTAGACTCCAACCTGGGCACTCCATAACCTCTGTGTGCCTCAGTTTCCCAGTCTGTCATGTAATCTCACACTGGAACCAGAGCAAAACAAATAGGAGCTGGCATTCTTATCATTACTGGGAAGCCATAGTGGCCATTGCAAATCCATGGCAGAAGTATGATTTTATATTTTCAGAACTGGTTTTGCATGTTCAGACTTTACAACATTAAAAGTTAATTTTTTTTTTTTTTTATTTTATTTTTTTTTTTTTTTTGTGGTACCGGAGATTGAACTCAGGACCTTGCACTTGCCAGGTAAGTGCTTATTCTACTGAGTTATCTCCTCGGCAAAAGTTAAATTCTTATTACAATCTAGAAGCCACAGTTTCACATAGTGTCAAAGTAGGAGCGAATCATGACCACACCATGCATATTGAACAACCTGATTTAACGCAAACAGCTAGCTGCTCCTAGCTCTTGAGGGATCATTCCAGTACCCTCTCCTGCAGCAGAGCGGGACCCTGGCCCGGGCTCTTGAGGGGCCATTCCAGTACCCTCTCCTGCAGCTGAGCAGGACCCTGGTCCGGGCTCTTGAGGGGCCATTCCAGTACCCTCCCTGCAGCTGAGCGGGACCCTGGCCCGGGCTCTTGAGGGGCCATTCCAGTACCCCCACAACTTAAAGGAGGAGGGGCTTACTTTGGCTAGCAGCTGCAGTTCATCCCCAGTTGGCTTAAATGCAACATGCTTGCCAAGCTCAAGGGCCTTGCGGAGGAGAGTGGCTCACACCATGGTGCTTGGGAAGCCAAGCAGTGAGGGGCCCGGACAAAGGTGCACCCTTCCTCTTTTACCAGACCCTGCCTTCTAAGAGCAGCCAGCTAGAGCAGCTGTGAGCCAGGCCCCTTCCCCTGGTCCAGCCTCTGAGCATGGGAAGCCTTTGGGGGACTCTGGATCTCAACCATAAACCTTGCCCGCCCCCTGATAGGTGAGGCCTGCGAAGGTCAGCCAGCACCTTACTGGCTGCAGGTGGGTGCAGGCATGCAGAGTTGGACCCTGCCTGGGGGCAGCTCTGTGCGTCAGGTCCAGCACTGTCCAGACTGGTCCACAGAGGACCAGGGCAGCACTGAGGCTGTGGTGGAGGAGGGGCTCTGTAGCCCAGCTGAGGGGGTATCTCAGGGCCCCAGAAGTGACTTTCCCTGGGGGCTGCAGGAGAGAACCAGGAGCCCTGGCTGCACAATGGCAAGAGGGTGTGCTCCATGGCGGCAGCCACCTCCTCTGTGGAGGGTGTGGGGGCTGTGAAGGAGCTTGCAGGAGCCCAAGAGGCTGGGGACAGTAGGGCCTCTATCTGGAGCAGCCTCAGCCCACCTCCAGCCAACCCTGGTGTAGCCCATGTGGCAGAGGCCGTCGCAGGCACAGGCCACAGGGTGCCGCCCGTGCCCTTCACACGTGCCAGGGACACAGCTCACCTGTCCTGTCTGGACTGTGCTTCCTGTGTCCGTCAGACCAGATCATTGCTCACAGGAACCTTTCCAGGGACACGTTTAAGCATACGTGTGCATGAGTGTGTGTGCAAGGAGTGTCAGTGTAGGAGGACCTGGGAGCACACGCTCCTCATCAAAAGCAGAGGGTGAAAGCAGGGTGTGCGTGTGATGCTGTCACTCAGGGTGCAGGACGGGGCCACAGACAGCCACTCGGCTACAGGGCAGACATCAGGTAGGCGAAGTCCCTCCTTGCCTCCGCTCTGGAGGAGACCAGTGTGTGAGGCGGCCAGGCGAACATAAGGCGCTACCCATAACAGTGCACGCGACAGGAGATGAGGCACTCATGTGTGCGTGCACGTGTGCGTCTACAGATCCCTCTGCCCCCACCCCCTGCAAAGAGAACAACAGGTGCACACACCATGCCGCGGGGATTCAGGAGCCACGAGTACAGGTGAGTGTGGGTGGGTGAGCATATATACACACACATGCATGCACGCACGCACGCATGGGCACACACAATGCACACACGCGTGCACGCATGCACCTACGCGTGCACGCACGCACACAGTACGCACGCACCTATGCATGCATGCATGCACGCAGTACGCACGCATGTAATAGGGTCTGCTGCTCTGCCCCAGTCTGAATCGCAGAGCACGTGTGGAGCTCCTTTACACCTCCCTGAACTTACCTCCCAACACAGACCTGAGCTCCCATCCGACACAAGCCTACAGACCCAGAAGACCGGTCCTAAAGAACAACCTCTAGGACACAGGAGCCTCCAGTTTAGCACTGCACACACACCTGCCACCATTTCCCCATCAGTTGCAGCTCTGTCGCATCAGAGGACTTTAGCACGCCGCTGGCTGGTGCTAAAGTCCTCTGATCCATGCTGTCTTAATCAAGGAGCCTGTCCTCTGTTTAGGTTCTTGAGGCGCAGCAGACATGAGCCTCACCAAGGGGGGTTTTGAGCGCATTTTCCGGGGGGACTGAGGGCCTCGCTTAGCTTCCGTGAAGATTTGACACCCAAACCATCACGCTCTACGCTGCGTGCCCGAGCAAGACAACGGCCTGTGCCAATTCCGTGTGGCCCGTCTGCGGCGCACAGCGTCTCCTTCCCGCATGGGGACTTTCAGTCCTCGAGCGTCTCAGGCTGATCACCTGCCATCTGAGTATAGCAGTGCGCTGCGAGAGCCCACAGCTCCAGCTACACAGTCCGTGCTAGAGTGGAAAAGCAGCCCGGCTCACCCTGCTGGACCACGAGGGCTGCGACCACGAGGCAGAGCCACTCTGAGGCACCTTTGGCACCTCAGCATGCAGCAAGCCTCGCACCCCAGATCTGACTCCCCTGGCACCGACTATGTGCAGAGCATGGTGTTAAGGAAGTCATTTAGCCAGAAACACCGCGGGAAGGCAAGCGCAGGTGCTGTGTGACCTTGCACATTAACCTTGCTTTCATTCACTGCTCCCATGTAAGCATTTATGCAGCAGCTTCTGTGGCCCAGGCCACCTGTGAGGTCCAGGGAGACAAAGACCAGCGAGACACAGACCCACGTGCATCGGCCCAGGGCTTTGATATTCTGCATGCAGCCCCGGCTCTCTTCGCCTGAGGGTCAAAAGCTGAGAAACAGCCTGTGCGTCCATCAATAGAAGAATGGATAAAGACGTAGTGGTGTCTACACAGCACGGAGTACTACCCTGCCATAAAGAAGGATAAGCCTGGGTTATTTGCAGGCAAAGGGATGCCCTATGGGATGAAGTGAAATAAATCAGACACAGGAACTTAAAGTTCACAGGGTTTTCCTTACAAGAGAAACAGAATGTAAATCTTTTAAGAAGCAAAATAAAAGGTAGATGAGAGGGAACCACAGACAGCTCCTCTGTCGAAAGACAGGGGAGCAAGAGACAAAGGGCAGGGAGAGGGGTGGAAGAGGAAGGAGGTGTGTGCTGCCGGCCCCTCCTGACACCACACAGGGCCCAGCGATCACTACCTACTGCAGACATGGACTGACAGAAATGAAATTTTAAAATGAAAGAAAGGAAGCACACCTTCACCGTAGCAAAATCCGCTCTTAGGAATCTCTGAAAGCGAAGCTCGCAGGTCTGTGCTGTGGTTCGGCTGCTCAAGCCTCTGTCACTTTGGCCTTGAAGTCCTTGGGGCCGGCAGCCTGCGCCCCTCCCTGCCAGGCCTCACCCCTAGCCAGCGGCCTGTGAGCCCTCAGTCCCCAGCTGCTGCTGCTGGGAGCCCTAACGTGCTTGCTGCTTCCCCTCTGTGAAGAACAGGGGAGGGGGTGGGGCTGTGGCTCCTGCCTGTGGCACCCGCTGTCACACATGGGTCTGTAACCCAGAGCCACTTCGCACAGCCTCACACCAGCAGCCCCGCAAACTCCTGCATCATTTCCCTTGGGCCTGGGGCACTTTATTGGCTGTTCTAGGGATGTTTCCAGGCTTTTCCAACAGTTCTAAGGATAAACCCAGAGGTGCTGTACCACTGAGGTACATCCCCAGCCCTTTAATTTTATTTTTTGACCCCTACGTGGACTGTGCTGGGCTTGATTTTGGTGATCCCCCTGCCTCAGCTTTCCTCAGTGCTGGCATTCAAGATGCATACCACTGTGCCTGGCTCTTTTTCTACTCTTTTTATGTGAAGGAACAGGAAAAAAACTCTGTCCAGTACACACACAGCTGCTCCCACCCTAGTGAGGAGTGCATAGCTCTGCTCTGTGCTTTGCCCGTCGTGGATGGGTGTTCCCTCCCGAGTGCAGGCCACCAAGAATCGGCCTCTGCTCTCCCTGCATGGCAGATGCTGAGACAAGATCTTTTGGCTGAGGCACATTCCCAGAGAGCCATCCCACAGGCGCGCACTGGAGCTGGTGAGAACCTGCCAGCCTCTTGCCCTCTGGAGGCCAGGTGGATGGTGAACAGCAAGAGGTGAGGGGTGGGGCCCGTGGAAGCAAGGAGCAGAGAGGAGTCTGAGCCGCCAGAGGAGAGGGCCAGAGAGCTGGGAGGCTGGAGGAGCTGGGAGCGACTGTGGGAAGCCCAGCTCTGTGCTGAGCTCCACTGCCAGGGAGTGGGATGGGCAGAGAGGGAGTCCGAGAGGGAAAGGGGTGAGGGGCCCTACTCGCTCTCTGAGCCCCCTAGACTCCTGGGCTGGGAACAGTAGCAGGTGAGGGACAAGGTCCAAGGCAACACCCCCAGGGAGAGGGCTCATGGGGAGCCTGTGTTCCCCGCAGCGTGGTCCCCATTGCCATCAGTGGGCCCTTGGGAGAGGGAGGTAGATGGGCTGCTCAGGTGGAGACGCTGGTGCCCACAAGGGGCAAAGTCAGAGGAGCCTTTACGGTCCTCTCCTAAGCCCTGGGTCCTAAGCCGTGGGTCTCCCCAGTGTGACAAGTGCTGTGGTCCTAAGCCCTGGGTCTCCCCAGTGTGACAAGTGCTGTGGTCCTAAGCCGTGGGTCTCCCCAGTGTGACAAGTGCTGTGGTCCTAAGCCCTGGGTCTCCCCAGTGTGGCAAGTGCTGGGGGGAGCCAGTCCCCTGTGGCTCCCCAACCCCAAGGCTATCAGGACACCACTCAGCCTGCTCCCGTTGGGGGTCTCAGCCCTCAGATCTGCCAAGGAGCTTCTCCAGGCCTCCTGGCCTCCCTTACTTTGGGGCTACAGTGTATTGGGGTCCTTGGGATGCAGGGCTTGTCTGGAAGACAAGAGGTGACCTAAATAAATCCCATCAGAGCATACAGTAGGGTTTATGGGAGAATGTAATGGAAGGTTCTGGTTCTTTCCTGTTGGATGAGAGCGGGTTCTGAAGTGTGCGTCTCACTCCCAAGGCCAGGACAACATATGTGGGGATAAAACACAGGCAGAAGAGGCTGTGGGGTGAGGCAAAGTGAGCAAGGGAGGTAGGGAGGGCGGGGCCAGTGTGCATCCAGTGCTTTTGAGGTTCTGTGTAAAGCTCCCTTAAAGTAGCCCCAGCTCTGAAATTTTTAATCATGTCAGACTACTATGTTTTTGGAACTTAAGTTTTTTGGGGTGGATTTTATAAGAATCACACTAAATACTGTTGCCAGTGTCTGAAACATTCCCACTGGGGGCCTGTCAATTTCTGGTGAAATGAATTAAGTAAGATTCACACCCCAGCATCCTTGGGGTGCAAGATTGTGACTTCCAGCTTGCCAGCCTGTGGCTGGGACCGGGCCCCTCCCAGAGCCCCCAGCGCCTGCACACCTGGCCAGTGTTCCCAGAGCTGGCCGTCCTTCCCCACGTGTTGCTGGTGCCCGCCACCATCTGCACCCCACGGAGCAGCATCGTGACAGCTGTGCAGGCCGTGGGCCTCCCTTCCCGAGTTACAAGTTTTGCAAAGCCGAGCACTGGGGCATCTGCTGGTTCCTCTTGATGCTGTCTATTCCTGCGGCACTGCAGGGACAGGGGCTCCTGCTGGATCTCCAAGGGGTTTTTCCAGGCTCCAACTGGACCTGCATGGGACCCTGAGCCAACAGCCTTCTCCTGGAGGATGCAGGGTTGTGGCTGGATGCCCCGTGAGTGAGCGGTGTGACACAACACTCCCACGGGCCACCCCAGAGGCCATGCTGCGCACTCTGCTGGAGACTGCTGGGACCCAGGAATGCAAGGACCACGTGAGCACTGGAGGCTTCCTTGCACAGCAGCTCACGTGTTGCATGACTTCGCCCCCTGAGGGGTTAGCATGGGTGTTTTAAGAACTGCCCAGGTCTCAGGGGCCCGTGGCACCCAGGAGACGAGGGTCTGAATGGCCCCACACATTACTCAGATGCTTTTGGCCTAAGGATGGGACTCCGGGAGGCTGCTGCTGGCCCCAGGGGAGCACCCACGTGAGCTTCCCCCTTCACGAACATTTGCCAAGTGCTTACTGTGTGCCTGCCATGCTGTCACTGACGACCGAGCAAAGGGAGCCCACAGTCCTGGGCCTCAGCCAGACAAGAAGCCCAGCCGAGGCAGGGTGCGGCTGCGGTGGACGCACGAGTCTAAGCTGCAGCTCCACACACATGCGCCAGCACTGCACTGAGTCCAACTGGCTTGGGGCGCTGCCAGGAGAGACCGCAGAGGGATACGCGAGGGCCTGGCCGCAAGACATGCGGTGGACGCCGAGCAGAGAGACAGGGCGCCTGCTCTCCAGAGAAACTCCAGAAGACTGGAGTAGGGGGCGGGCGAGGGCGGTGTGCAGCACGGGGCGCTGCCCATCCTCGCCAGCCTTGCTTCTTTGCGTGGACCGGAAATCAAGGCAGGTCTCTGATGCGGTACAGCAGTGGCTCATCTATAGGTAAACTGGAGGGGCTGGGGAAAGGCCCTGAAGTTGACAAAGTGCTCTTCCAGGGGTGGCTGTGAGCACACTTCCTGCATGGCTGGCCCACGGGAACCGCGAGCTGGGTGGGGGACCCTGCCCTGCCGGTAGGCAGAGGAGCAGCTGCTGGCACAGGTGCAGTCTGCCTGCCTGGCTTCTCACTTTCCCTTTTCCACTGCCATGAGGTGAGCTACTCCCCGCCCTGGCCCTGCAGCACGACGGGCCTGCCTCACCCCGGGCCCGAGAGCAGTGGAGCCCCCAGCCTCGGACTGAGCCTCCTGGGCCCCGGGCCACGCCAACCTGCAAGCCGCTTGCCTCAGGTGCTTTGCCACAGTGGCGGAGAGCTGAAGACGCCTGTCCTGACCACACAGATACTGACCACCTCGCTGCTGACCTGGAAGGGGACGCAGGGGGAAGAGGCGGCACCGGGGCTGGGAGGTCACCCTCCTGCTCTGGGGAGACACAGCACCTGGGCAGGGCGGTGGCCACTCACAGAAGAGAAGGGTTGGACACTGATGTGAGAGACAGGGTGAAGGACCCGCATAGACACACCCTGCAGCACGGCTTTGGGGAGCCGCCTGCCCTGCATCTATGTGAGGAAGGCTCTGGAACAGGCAGGAGGGGTGGAACAGTCATGTTTGCTGTCTTGGTTTCCGTGCCTGGGCCTTCTCACTGAAGCCCTTAAGGACAGGGCTGGACCCCCAGGTTTCAAGGCCCCACCATCTTGGCCAGGACCTGGTGCTTGGTGGAGACTGAGTTCGGGTCTGGTGACTGTCTTCGGGCAGGCAGGAAGACTCCTTTAGGAGCAAAGAGGAGGCTGGGCCTTGGCCGGGCTGCCACTGCTGCCACCACCCCACCCTGTGGAAAGCTGCCCGGCCCCGCCCACCCGCCCATGGGGCGCTGCTGTTTTTGCCACTGCAGCCCAGCATAGGGGGGGTGCCTGCCCTCAGCAGACCCATCCTGCTCCCGCTCCCAGCCCCACCAGTGCCAACACCTAGCAGTGTGCCGAGGTTTCAAATCCTTCTTTTACAAGGAGAACAAGGAAGCCAGTGGGGAGGAAAGTCACAGAAGCATAGTGGGGCAGCGGGCGGTGGCGTCCCTACCTGGTGCGAGCTGTGGGGTGACAGGGCAGTGACTGAAACTCCTTCCCTCCTGGGCCCTGTCTGCAGCCCTTGGCCAGCTTGCCGGGCCCTCAGTGCCCCATGATGTCACACACATGCTTTTGCCACCAAATTGGCCCAGCACAGTCGCAAGCACTGGCCACGTCCACGGGATGCGAGTTCCCGCCTGTGCCTGTGGTCACTTCCCAGGGCTGGGTCTCAACCCTGGTCTCCAGTTTCCCCAGGCCAGGCCAGGAGGGACGAGGGTGACCCATAGCTCCCGGCACACATGGACACCAATCTGAAGGGACTGCGGGCTCCTCGCCACCAACTTGCCTTAACCACATCTTCATCGGATGATCTGCACTCCACCGACTCCAGCAGCCCAGTCACTGTGCCGTCCTCCTCCACCGAGACCACCTTCACCGGTACAGCCACTGTCTTCCCTGTGAGGATGGCCGTGTTCAGGATCTCCGCCTCCTGAAAGAGCAGACACATGGTCCTGTCACAGCCCGTGGGGGACAGAGCTGCCCGGGCCCGCGGTTATGCGGTCCACCTGTCACAGCCTCCACGGGCAGCGAGCAGCCTCTCTCCAGGCCTGAGGCTGGGGGCTCAGCGCTGGCTGGTACCACAGCGGTGCCCCCGGCCTTCCTTGCCCCACCAACGTGCCTGCAGGGGCCGTGATGGAGATTGGAGCAGACGGTGAGGGCAGTTGATTGACACCACATTTGTCAAACACTTGCACAACCTGAAGTGCCAGACACCCTAAGTTTTAGAGGCAGAGCCTGTCTCTCTCTAGCTGAGGCTGGCCCTAATCAAGGCAGTCCTGCTGCCTTAGCCTCCTGAGTGCTGCCAGCCTGGCTCAGACACCCCTTACAAGGACCCTGGTATTCTCACAGTGACCTCACTGGACAGGTGGAGTGAAATCCTCCTTCCCCCAGCCCCAGCAGTACCCAACTCCACCCCCAGCCTCCCTCACCTAGCAGTGTGCCAGGGTTTCAAATCCTTCTTGCATTCAATTTAAAAGAACAAGGAGGCCAGTGGGGAGGAAAGTCACAGGAGCACAGTGGGGGCAGCAGATGGCGGTGTCCCTACCTGGTGCGAGCTTAACAGAAAACAGAGAGGTTTTGTAACTTGTACAAGAACGCATAGCTGGAAAGTGATGAAGGCATGGTTGGGGCCCTGGGATTCAGGCAGGCCTAGCCTTGCACACAGTGGTGCCAGCTTAATCTTCAGCTGTCGGCCTGGGGCAGGGAGAGGGTGAGATGCTTAGGCTAGCAGTGCTCTCCTGCAACGTGCAGGGGACGAGAAGACACCCGAGGCCCGGCTCAGGCCGCATGTGCGCCCATCTCCCTGCAGCTCCTGGCTCTGTCTAGTCCAGGCCCCTGCACAGCGCAGGAGTCTGCCCCACTGAAGTGAGGCATGCATGTCAGCACACATGCCAGCAGGCTTGCATCAGCTCAGCACGCAGCCCCTGGGGATGTCGTGTTCTTCTGTCCTGGTGGCTGACTTGGGAGCAGACTCTGCCCCACTCCGCAGCCCCAGAACAGGTGTGGTTTACATGGCCTGTGTCATGCAGGCCTTTGATCTTGCCCTGAGGGCTGCTGGGTAGCGTCCCGCTGCAACAGGCAAGGCCCTGCCTGGGCTGTGTCCACTAGGGCCCCACAGGAGGGGTGAGATCCACACCACTACTCCCCAGGGAGCCTGGTTTACATAAGGAGAAAACTGAGCCTCAAGATCCAGGAAGTGGGCCTCACTTCTACGGCAGAAAGATCCGAGTCCCAGGGTCCCCAAATCTCACTTGGCCACAGTCCCAGCCCTTGTGTGTGATATGCTTTGTTCAGTTCCTGGTTGTCTGTGCCTGTCATGTCCCCAGGGGCCGTTTGTCCTCAGGTCCCATGCGTGTCTCTGGGGGCATCCACACTGCAGTCTGTCCTGGACTTGGTGGAAAGCTTGCACCAGGCTGTGGCGCTGAGCTGGCCCTGGCTGGCTGTGGCCCAGGTGCGGTTGTTGCCCTTGCCCTGTGGCTGCTCTGGGCAAGCTCGCCAGGCTTGCTGAGTGCAGGCGCTCCACGGGGCTCTGGCAGGGGAAGTGAAGTCCTCCAGGCCCTGGACGCCCACCCTCCCTGCTCAGCCATGCTCCTGGGGGCACTCGGGCAGGCCAATGCATCGGCCACTTCTCCTCTGAGTTCCCAGCTTGATTTCATTGTACTTTGGGTAAAAGCGTACTCAGGAAAACCAAAGGGGCAAAATCCCAACATGATGCTCTCTCTGCTGCCCCTGGGAAGCAAGAGCCATCCTGCTTTTCTGCTCTGAGGGATGATGACAAGAAGGGACAGGCCAGGCTTGGGATGGGCGGGGCACGCTCTCCCCGGGGCTCGCACAGGCTGGGGGTGTGCAACGGCAGCAGCCCGAGAGCCCCAGCCACACTGCCCGTGCTGGCTTGGGGCTGGAGATGAAGACCACCACACCGCGCAGGGGAACACAGAGTGCTGTTTACACATGCTCACACACTCAGCGTGGTGTGGGGGGAAAGCTCCACTGGGGGCTGCTGCAGCCGAGGGTCCAGGGGGGGTCAGCATGGACACCTGACAGCAGCCCGAGGGCGGAGGACTCTTGCTCACACCTGGGACGTCTGTGTCCCCTGCCACTGCCCTGGTGCCCAGGACCCGTGTAGTCCTCTGGGACTCAGGTGCTGCCCGGCTCACCTCCCACAGAGCTTTGAAGCCTGAAAGACAGAGGGTCCCGTGCTGAGATCCTGCATCCCTCCTATGTGCAGACCACCACCACCCTGCCTGTGGCCCACCCTGCTCAGGCTCATGCCCTGCAAATGCTGGGAGACATTCCTGGCTTCTGACAACCCAAGAAGCTGTGTGACCCGGAGGGAGACAAAAGAGGGGACATGGCCCAGAGCACAGAGCAGCTCACCGAAGCCAGCCTGCAGGCGATTTCCTGGGAGTTTGATGCATTGTTGCTGACAACAGGAACGCAGCCACTGTCCCCATCCTGCTGCAGAAATGGTTGCCCCCATCTTTGCATGGGTTCCCCTGGAAACAGAGCCTGGGACGTGGACTCAAGAGCAAAGCTCAGGCCATTTGCAAAGGGAGAAGGCGGTAGCCCCAGGGACACAGCAGGTACCCCGGGCTCAGTCAGCAGAGACAGAGTGTGTGGGAAGCCCAGGCCTACACGTCATGGTGTGGACATGATATGCTGAGGGTCCCTGAGAGGTGCTCCTTACAAGCTCCTGGTGGGGGTGCTGTGGGGGCTGCATGAGCCCTCACGGGGCGCTTGGGGGAAGCCAGCTCTGGAGGGGTGAGATGAGCAGGGGCAGAGAGGAGCCTGGGGCTCAGGGCGCGCGGCTGTCGCCCTAACCCCAGGCTTCTAGCCCAGATGCCTGAGAGGCGGTGCAGCTCTGCTCAGCCCACCACTGCTGCAGACCATCACCTCCCACCCCAAGGCCACCTCAGGGGATGTGACACCACTTCCCAACAGTCTGGGCTGAAACAATAAGTTAAATTGCTTCATTGTTCCCAAGCAGAGAAAAATACATCTATTTTTTCTCTTTCATTGTCTGTTTCTTGCCTCTGTTTGCACAGCCTCTGTGGGGCCCACTCGCCATTGTAGGCGGAGGTTCAGAGCTGACTCCATATCTATTGCTTGCAAGAAATAAAAATGCATAAAGGTTTGGCCGCATTGGAGGCTTCTCCACTCATGGAGCCTATCCCAGAGGAGACCTCCTGGCACACGCCCAGGACCACCACAGAAGCTAACACCCCAGCAGACTGTCCCAGTGGCTGGGTGTGGGGTCTTCCCTGGAAGCCAGAACCTCCTCCCCTACTGCAGCTCAGAGCTGGCTGCCACCTGGACTCCAGGTGTGTGTCCACATCCAGTGAGGCCATGGGAGTCTGGAAGCAGATCCCCAGCTACCCAGCATGCCATGCATGATGCTGCCGACTTGTGCACTAGGTGAGTTCTTCCGAAGGGGTGGCAATCTGTGGTCCCTTGGGATTGACGTGAGTGGCCCCGCTCCTTGTTTATAAAGGGGAGGATTGCCTCGGGGAAGCGGTTCTCCAGCTCCACCTCCTCTCGCATGACAGGACTAGTTCTCCTCCGGGAAACCCTGCTCCTTTATATCAGACTTCCTGGGACACATGGACAGACAACCTGGCCACGCTGGTGGGAGTCTCCAGAGCTGCACCAAGTGGACAAGCCCCTGGGGTCTGGGTTCCTCTCCAGGGAAGGGAGAGGGAGCCAAAGGCAGCAGGTAGGCTCGCACCGGGCCCAGAGTCTCGGCTGTCCCAGAGTTGGGGTCCTCACAGACGTGCTCCTGCCTTCTCTGAGGCCTGCTCCAAGGACTTCCTTACCCACCCTGGCAGAGCCTGTGTGCTCTTCCCTTCCAGGAAAGTGAACCAGGGTTGGTTTCTTTCACTCACCAAGCACACTAATTAGCAAAGCTGACCAGGAAGCTGGTTGGAAGAGAGCAGATAGCTTTCTAAGGTGTTACTCTGCTCTCCTTGAGGCTCAGCCTGCATTTCTTTAATCAATATCAACCGCAGTTCTTGAATAACAGTGATTGGTCTATCTGGGACTTGTGAATGAGTGTTGTGTTTGCCTAGGTTCCACCCAAGTCCCCACACTCCCAAAGCAGAGCCTGAGGCAAGGGCTTGGGAGTGGTTAGTTTAGCTCCCGAAAGTGGGAATGAATCGTGGGGGCAGAAGAAGTGAAAGCCTTGGTGAGTGGTGGCCAGAGGACTTGACTCTGTGGGGGAAGCTCGCACCATGGACTCCCGGGCAGCAGGTCCCCTAGGTCCCCACACTACACACCTGGCCTCGGGCCTCCTGGAGGTCAAGAAAGCCCTCAGCAGAAGGTAGAAAGTCATGTGGAGGGGCGAAGTGGGAACAGCTTGAGGAAGGATCAATCTTCCCTCAGATGGAAATGCCCAGGACAAGGAAGGCTGAGGGCTGTGATGGGGATCGGGGGCTGGAGACCTCAGCTGGAGAAATGGCCTAGGGTGGAAGAGAGAAAGTGCAGGGGTAGGGATTCACCTGCCATTGGAAAGGAGACACCTGCGCACTTGGATCTGCATGGAGGTGCATGCGGACAAGCAGCAAGTTTCGGGAGAGAAACGCTTGCTCGCTCTGTCTGGAGCCCTCGGGGGGCTGAGGCTCGCCAGGAAGCCATAGCTATGGCATGTAGAATCAGGGCTGAAATGGAGCCCCACCGTGAGCAGGGGATGAGCCTGCGCCTCCGGGTCAAGCTCCACACGGCAGGGCTGTCCGCCTGGGCACAGGCCTTCTGCCCTTGCCAGCACGCTCGGATCTGTGCGCCTTGCAGAGTGCTCTCATTTCTCCCCTCCCAAGCTGGCAATGCTGCATGGCCAGGCACACACTGCTGCGCTGCCCAAGGGGCCTCCGTGGTGACCGAATAGCTGGCACATGGGGTTCCCCATCAGGGTGCAGCAAGGAGCTCTGTGAGGTGGAGAGGAGACCCCCGGCCAGCTGTAAATAATAGTTTCCTATCGCACAGATCCACACTAGGCGCGGCTTCTCTGATGGTACACTGCAAAAGCTGTAATCTTCGATTTATTGCCTTACATCTAAATTTTATAACACTGGCATTCTGTGACCCACACTGTCAACCCCACTTCCCGGTGACAGGAAGAAATGGGACCCTATAAAAATTCTAGGACATCAAATGTCAAGGTACTATGAGAGTGAGAATTTAGGTTTCATGGGAAAATAAATATACTGCTTAGTTTCAGACAGATGACTAGATCAGGCACAGCTTCCCCCTCCCGTCACGAGACATCCTGTCATGAGACGTGAAGGACAAGAACCCCAGCTCTGCCCCCACGAGGCACAGGCAGTGTCCGGCAGCAGAGAAGCCCCGCCAGCCCACTGGCCACCGGTGGCCCCCCTCGTGGTGACAAAGAGGAGCTTTGTGAGTGTGCCCCAGGCCCGTGCAGTTAGGCCGAGATGCGGGACCCTTCTCGCCCTGCAGTAGAGTATCTGTGCTGCCTGCGTCTGTCTGCTGGGCTGAGGCAGTAAAGCATTTCTGCTCTGTCACCCCTCCCTTCTCGTCCCTTCCTCCATTGTCCCTGTGGACCTGTGGTGTGGTGGATCGGCAGCTGCTAGCCAGCGTATAACAGCGGAGCTGAACGGAACCAGCATGGAGCTGGTGGGCGAGGCCACCTGATGGCTGCGGCCGCAGAAGAGGCAGAGCTGGAGAGGAAGGAGGCTGTGGGAGCCGCTCATTTTCTTGGGGGAGCCTGTCACGCTGACTTTCCTGATGAACTCAGCTGTCTTGGTCCTCAAGGAGCCTGCGACCTCCCTGCTGCTGAGGATGGCTGTGGCCCTTTTTAGGGGAGCTCTGGTGCTCACTTTGAGTGCTGCTTCCTGGCTCCAGGGCAGACCCCTCAGCTGCTGGCACAGACCCTCCCTCCTGCTGGCACAACTTCCCAGCCTCCACCACTGACCTCTGGGCCTTCCTGGCACAGATCTGTGAGGCGGGCCTGCACGGGACATTGTGGGCTCTGGGCCTCCGGCTGGACTCATGAGAGGCATTGTTGTGGGCTCTAGGTCTTCAGCTGGACTTGTGCAGGACACTACTGTGGAAATCCGGGCCCTCAATTCATCTTGGCCCCCACTGTGTGGACAGGTTTCCTGCGCTTGCTTTGCATATGATTCTTTGGGTGAATATTATAAAATGCTCTTATAATTAAGTGCCCTGTATTGCATTATTTCTCCTTGCAAAACCCAAACTACAACACATGGGTTCCAGGTGGGGCAGCCAGAAGGGCTGGAGCTCTGGCCAGCCTGGTGGCCTGAGGAGGTGTGGGGCCCCCCACTGCCCCTGTGGGACAGGCAGCTGGGCCAGCGGCTACACCTTTGCTGCTTATGTGGCATAGCTCAGGAGCTACTTGTTACTGCATCTGGGCTGACGTACCCTGGCTGGCACACAGTGGTTTCTAATCTCAAGAACAACAAGTAAATTCCCTGAGTTCTCCTCGTGCCTCAGACCGCTCAGTCCCACAACCTCAGCCATCCACCCCAGTACCAGATGGCTGGTACCTGCCTTGTCCTGCTCCACTGCCCTGACCTCTCCTCTACAGAGCTCAGGCAGCCGCAGCTGAAGTTAATTTGGAACCCCGCTCTCCCCTGCGGATCTCTCTTCTGTAGTATGTTTTCTCCACTGTGGGTGATTTCTTAAATCTCTTAAATTAATTTCCCAGCAGAGATCAATAACCTAATAAACAGCGCAATGACTTATCACCCCGTCCTTGTCTTTTGCTTCTTTAGCCAAACTGTTTTCCCAGCCCCGCTGCCAATAAATAACCAGCACTGCACTGATGGGGGCTGCTGAGCTTCTCACACTTGGTGCATTAGGCAGGGGAGCCGCGAGGCGGCCACAGAGACACGGGACCTAATTAGCAATGATGCTGCTGCCCGTAAATAACTGGTGGGCCTCTCTGCACAAGTGCGATGCACCCGTCAGCCTGCCACCCATGCCCCACGCAGATTTATAGACCACTCTATGTCTGCAAGTGCATCTGCACCTGGGTTTAATGGCCGTGGCGCAGCGTGGAAAATTAATGCACTTTACCAGTCATGCTGAAATAAAGTAAAATCATTGCTCCACCTCTGGGGAAGCATCAGGAGTTTGCCTCAGGAAGCCCAGAAGTCTGTGCTCCGTTCTTGGGTCCCCTGCTGGGAGGCGGGGCGTGCTTCTTGCCTTTGTGAGTTTAACCCTTGTGAGGAGGTTTCACAGGCACACTGTTCAGATATTACATCTGCAAAGGACTTCATCCTCCAGAGCTGGCCCTGGGGGAGCCCCCACCCCATGCTCCTGGGTGTGTTTCCTGCAGGCAACATCACTAGGGCCCTTCTCACATTGTGGGAGGCTTTCCCACATAGTGACATAATGTGCTGGTCACGCTCTGTAGCCACAGCAGTGTCAGGCCTCACCTATTGCGCTTGTGCCTTGAGAGGTGAGAGGCTTTCTTCCCCTAGTGAATGTATGTATTCTCCTTGGGACTTCCTTGGGCTGTGTTTAGAATCTCAAGGAGGTCTTCTACCTGGGAGGATAGCACCAGGCTGGAAGGCAGAGGCTGTGTGATTGAGGCCTTGTGTACAGGAAGAGCTGAAGAACACATAGAACAGACGGCAGCAGGAGTCAGGGAGAGAAGGCCCAGGATGCAAATGCTGTTTAAGCTCTTGCCACCCCATGAATAGCCCGAGAAGTGTAGTTTATGAGAATGAAATGAGTAAGTTATAGGCTTGAAATTCACTGAGAGAGAGAGGATCTCAAATGCTCTCACACAAATGAAGAGTCACTGTGTGAGATGATGGGTATATTAATTAAGCTCAATGCCGCTGACCATTTCATAATGTAATCAAAACACCACGCTGTACTTTAAACACCAATTTAACTTCTCAGTTTTACCTCTGCGAGGTGGGAGGAGGACACAGTGCTTCAACCCAGAGTGTCTGGGTTGTGGGCTGTGCCTGCTCACCTCCCACCAGTGCAGCTCCCTCGGCCCCTAGTCTGGCCGGGGGTGCAGGGGCACGGCCAACACGTGGCTTTCTGTTGGGACCCCAGTCATGGAACCTAGCTGTGTGCATGCAGACGTGTGGGCCACGTGGAGGCCATCCAGTCCCCCATGCAGAGCTGGCAGGGACCTGAGGCAGGGACACAGGAGGCCTTTGGGAGACTCCCAGCCCCCATCAGGCACCGAGTAGAGGTCATGGCCCGTACCATGCACCTCTAGAAATGAGACCCCCATGACCGCCTCAGAAAACACTGCCATGTCACGGTGTGGCCCATCTGCATTTCTCTGCCAGGTTTCCCTGTGCAGCAGCCCTACTGTAGATCAGAGCACAACTCGGAGCCCCCTGCTGGCCCACGTCACACCCGGCCTCCCTCCTCGACCTTGTCTCTGTGTGCTCAAGGTCAAGTGCAGCCCCAGCACGTGCTGGAACAGCTGTCCACGCCTAGTGGCTCTCTGCACAGACCTAAGGGCAGAGACCAGGAGCTGTTGAACTCCCACCCACGCAGGGCTTCTCCACTCACAGCCGCCGCAGGGGCCAGGCAGGTCCCCAACAGACTTTCTACCCTCCCTCTCTCCTTCCCTCCTTCCCTCAACCCAGCAGCCTCCAGACCATGCTGGGTCGCTGGGGGGTGCGCGGGTCACGCTCAAGACGCTGTTCCTGCGGCAGGGCCAGTGGCTCCCAAGGCTCCGGTACCCCAAGTTGTGAGTCGCCCCCCTGCCCGATCTCCACAATTGACCTGGACCATAACTCAGACTCGGGGGTGGAGCTTTGCTCTGACCGCAGTCTTGCTGGGGGTGGACCAGCCCTTTTTTCCCATAGGGCTCCGCTCCAGGCCTGCTCTTCAGGTCCCATTTGGGGACTTTCTTTCCAGCTGCAGACCTTGTTTAGTAAGCACACATGGAACAGTGGGGGAAATGGAGTAGGGCAGGAGGGAGGCTCTGATTTTCTCCCCAGGAATGGTGAGTGGGGTTAATGCAAGTGGCACAGGCTGCGTGAGTCTTTGGAAATGAAAGTGACCCACACCAATTTTTAAATCTATTTTACTGTCCCAGCAGAGTTTGCCATTAAAAAGGTCCTAGAATAGTAAGCTCAGGACCCAGTTCCAACACTGTCTGTCTTACTCTCCCAAAGTGGAAATAAGTGGCAGGCATATTGCTTATAATTTATAGAGAAGCTGCACACGATGAACAAGGGCCGGGGCCAGTGACAAGTGACAGTGATGCGCATGAAACTTGGAGTTGCCACCCTCTCCACCCAGTGCCAAGACTTCTAGCCATGCGTGGCCCCAGAGCTGGGCACCAAGAGCCCAGCTGACTGCCTTCTCTGGGTGGACTCTGAGTGACCTAAGCCAGGCTTCAGCGAGAGACCACAGAACCTCATTTACGCTCAGCGCGTAACCCTAGGTCCTGTGTTCCAACCCAGCTTGGCCACTTCCTGGTCACAGGGCTTGGTGAGTCATGGGAACTTTCCACACCTTGCTTTTCTCCTCCATGAGATAAGGTCCCAAGTAAGCATCTGCCTCTGAGCATTCCCTTTGGCTTGAGTGAGTTAGTGTGCACACTTACTTAAACTGCACTTGACAAGCATTAATTTTTCAATAAGTTCCATTATTATTAGCAGCCTTATACTACACATGGCAGTCTACAAGGGTTCAGTTTGTTTTCAGCAGCAGGGAATAGCAAAATAGAGGGAGGGAGAGAGCAGGAAGGAGAGAGCAAGGGAGAGTTGAGCGCCAGCAGGGCCGCCCCAGCTGAGCTCACGCTCTGTGCCTCAGGGCAGACGGGAGGGGCGGCCAGGCCTGGACCCTCGGGGTGGCGCCTCAGGAGAACCACACCCTGCGAGGCCGAGGAGCAGTGCCAGGGGTGCGCGGCATCAGGCTGTGCTCAGACCCAGGTCCCCCAAGAAGGGGCTGTTGTCGCGACAGGCTGCACTGTCGAGTGCCCGGGATCTGGAGGCACCTGGGGCAGCAGGGCAGTGGACAGAAAGGCATGTGCCCTTGGCCACCTTGGGACCCTGCAAACCCCATCATGCTGTCATCTGCCAGACGTGTTGGACAGAGCAGGGGCACGGGCAGCTCCACCCTGTGCCCTCCAGAGCCTCCGGGCCAGGGTAGAGGAGTCCTCTCAGGGCCTGGGCCGCTTGCCCGTGACCTTGTCCTGGGCTGGGACACAGCTGTGGGCCCAGCTGTGGCTTCCAGAGGTGCTGGTCACCTGGCAACTGGGACCTATGGCCCAGGCAGCATGGGCAGTTTTATCTCTGCTTACCGTTACCTCTCCCAAAAGTGAGCAGGCTTGCCGATAATCTTGATTTCGCCAGAGAAGTTGAGAATAGATATTTTTACCTGAAACTCCTCCCGACTTGGACCTTTGATCCACCTTCTATGAAAATGATGAGAAGCCTGAGCAGAGACACTGGCGCCTGCAGCCTGGTGGGCAGCACTCCCATGACCAGCGGAGGGCGGCAGGCGAACCTGGCCTCATGGCTGACAATTCTCCCAATATCCAGGCACTTCTGGGGTCACCCTGTAGCTCCTGCTGCCTGGGAATCAGAGTTTCTTTGTCCCATGCTACCTGGAAAAATCTTCTAGTCTTCCTAAAGCACTTTTTAGTAATGCACAACTAATTTCCAATCTTATTTCAGATCTAGTTTCAGAATGAAGAAGCTTAGTGACAGATGTTTAATTAACTCCTTAAACTGATTAGACAGCGTTAGTGAATCCCTCAAGGAGAGCCCAGCAGAGTCGAGTCACTGCCTCTTTTTGAGCTGAGAAAGCTGCTGAAGACATGACTCAGGGCTCCTGAGGTTGGGGAGGACGCGGGCAGCACGGAGTTTTATCTCTTGCATCAGCTATGCGGAAGATGCTAGTAACGAGAACTTCGTATCTGCTGGGAACGTGCGTCCCGAGTTAAGGACGTCTCTGGCGTCAAGTGTGTCTCCAGAGCTGGATCAGGCCCAGCTCCCTGTGCCTGGCTGCATGTGTAAGAGGGTCCTGGATTAGTCCCTGTGTAGAGCTCGCATATCCTCCCTTTAGGTCCCAAGATAAAGGCGCAAGAAGGTGCTTCAGACCTTAAGCCAGCTCCACCCTTCAGATTACTGCTTTCAAAGAGGAATTTGCAAGAAGGAGGGGCAGTCACAGCACCCGAGACAGCCTTGCGGGGTTCCAGGGCAGCACGGGAGCAGGCAATGACGGCTGCCTGCTCGTCAGCGAGGTGTGCAGTGGGTACACGCCAGGGGCAGCCCGCCATCGGCTCAGTGCTTTCAGAAATCTGGCAGAAGATGATTTCTTCACTAGGGGACTGAACCCAGGGCTACATCCCCAGCCAGGTTTTTGTGTTTCATTTTCAAAGAAGGCCTTCTAAATTGCCAAGGCGGGGCTTGACCTTGTGACCCTACTGCCTTAGCCTCCTAAAGTGCTGGGGTGACAGGTGTGCTGCGATGCCCAGCTATGCGTTTAGTTTTTGCGCTGAGGTTCAGTGGAGTTTCTGGTAAGCCGGGGAGGAGGTACAGCACCACAGGTCAGGGCTGCTGAGGCACGCTGCGAGCTTCAGCTCTGCCTGAAGGCGAGATGCTTTGTTCTGCATCTTTTTGGAGGTGGGTGGTTTTACTGAGATGGGGCTCACGTACCATTTAATGCATTTATTTAAATTATATGGCTAGTTAGTCTTTCATATATTCACAGGTGCTTGCAATATCACCATAGTCAATTTTAGAACATTTTTATCACCTAAAAAGAAAATTTAGCCGAATGTGGTGGCACACCCTTGGGATCCCAGCATGTGGGAGGCTGAGGCAGGAGGACTGCTATGAGTTCGAGGCCAGCCCAGGCTACACAGTGAGTTCAAGGCCAGCCTGAACTGGACGGCAAGGACCCATCTCAAAAAACCAAAAATTCTGAACTGGGCATGGTGAGGCATGCTTGTAAGTCTACCAATCTGAAAGGCTGAGGCAAAGAGAACTCAAGTTTGAGCCCAGCTTTTGGCAGCTTTTGACTTAGTGTGACCTTGTCTCAAACCCCTATCCCCCCAAAAAAATTAAAAGTTGTTGTTGGTAGCAGTGGGTGGATGTAGCTCACTGTAGAGGTTTTGAGTTCAATCTCCAGTACCAGAAAGGAGAGAGACAGACAGACAGACAGACAGACAGACAGACAGACAGACAGACACAAAGACAGACACAGACACAGAGAGACAGAGACAGGGAGAGAGCTGTACCCTTCTTCTGTCGCCCAACTCCACCCACCTCCAGCCCAGACAATCATTCTAAACATTCTTTGCTCTTCTGTCCCTGGCCTCCCCCAGGGCAGGCGCCGTGCTAGGGGCGCTCAGCTGGGGCGCACATCTCAGTGGCTGCCCTCCTCGCCTGCCCTGCCCTCCTCGCCTGTCCCTCAGAGGGATCCCCAGGCGGCGGCTACCAGTCTGCGAACATCCCTCCTGCTGACGTGGTGAAATCCACGCACCAAATCCTGTCTGTGGATGCGCTGCGCTCACCCGAGGTAGGTTTAATTCCTTTTCAGAGAACCAGAGAGATGAAAAGGAAGTCTGGATTCCTGATTGGCTTAGAGAAGCAGGTGCGGTAGGTGTGATTGGCAGGAGGCTGGGAGGCGGCTTGACCCTCGGTTTGAGCCCAGACCACTTGAAGGGAGCCGGGATTCTCCAGGGGCTTAAGTGTGGGGTCCTCGCCCAGCAGCTGCTAGGCCACCAGCACCGGCCCAGTTCAATTGCACCTGCCCCGAGACCCCGCGCCAGGTCCCCTGGCTAAAGCGAAGTCTCAGAAACACTGGGGCTCGGGGTCGGCGCCAGGCCTTTCTTCAAGCAAGGTTCCCTTTATGTCAGAATCACCTCTGAGAAGCAAAGCCCAGCAGCGTGACAAGAGCGCGGTGAAATGCCAGCTCCAAGTACCACAGGCGGACCAGGCAGGAGCCGCAGGCTGCAGGAAGGCTTCCCCTCCCCGAGTCTATGACAGCAGCGCCCTGGGGCTCCTGGGAGCCCTCCCTCCAGGGCTCCCTCCGGGTACTCCATCAGGGCACAGAGCACTGGCTGCTCTGTGGGATGCAGGGCGCCTTGCTCCTAACCAGAGCCGCTCTCTTCCGCCCTCACCATCCCTGCAGGAACATGCGCTTCAAATCGTCAAAGGCGACAGGCTTTTACCCAGGCTCTGGGGAGCTGATCAGTTTTATGGTCCATGAAGCCAAGGAATTAATTCCATCAGTGCAGGGAGCAGACAAAACTAATAGACACCAAAGAGCGACTCCAGGCTTCCCTTAACCAAGCGGGCACCCCTGCTTCCTTTCAGTCCTTCTGGGACCAAAGGCCGCAGGGTCTCCAGCCCGCAGCCAGTGGGCCCAGCAGCCTGGGTGATCTGAGCTATGGAGGAAGCAGCGGCATGGTGGCCCGAAGTGTCTGCAGCCCTGACTGCCCTACACACTGCTCCTCCGCCTTCACCAGGCAGGTTCTTAGTTGCAGTTTGCTTGGGCTAATGCAAAAACGAATTTGCATGTCTGCGGCCCACACGAATCAGGAAGGGGGGCTGTGAGGGAGGCAGCTCTGGGTGGCACAGGAAAAGCAATCTGGGGTTCTAAGCTGGTTCATTCATCCGTGCTTCAGCATGGGCACTGTGGCTCTGACTCGGGGCTCGAGCTTCGGGTGGTCCTTCCTCCAAGGTGGCCAGCGCGGCAGGGACAGGGTCGGAGCTCTTCACTGCTGCCCTGCTTTGGTCACCATGGCTGTGTAACAGAAGAGGCCAGTAGATCCGGCTGTCCTCAACAGGGAGCACAGACAGATGAAGGTCACCGGCCTCGAAGACGTCGTGGGCAGTGAGGAGAGCCGGCTTCAGAAGGCAACTGCGTAGCCGAGCCAGTGAGCACAGCCTCACTCTTACCCATGACTCCACTGATGCTGGGCTTCAGGAACGCAGCCTGCACCTGGGGTGTCTAATTCTTGGGTGTCCAAGGAGGGGTGGATCACAGCTGAGAACGTAGCCAGGAAATGCTGGGGTGCCCATCCTTTCCCGATTCCCTTCAGCTCCTGAGTGCCTGTGCACCCCAGGTTCATGTGCTCCATTGCCCACTGGCATCTGCCTGCTTCAGGTGCCCCAGCCTCACTGGGCCTCCTGGTGCCCCACACACCTGCTCTTCTGTCTCTGTCTTGTGCCAATCTCAGGAAATAGTGCCGACTGGCACCTTGTTGCTGAAGCCCATGTTATGTTATAGAGCCCAACCCCCTCAAACCCTCCTGTGTCTCCTTGGAGGTGCCTGGGTCACAGGGCTGCTGCACCCACCCACAGATTAGCTCGCCCACCCCTGAGTCCAGAGCCGAATGAGCTGTGCAGAAGTGGAGACTGGCCGGAGCAGGTGGTCACTGGGGCTGACCTAGAAGGGCAGGTTCTGGTCCCCAGCTCCACCCGTGGCTTCCAGGATGCCAGGAGCTCTCCTCCACCCCACTCCTCCAGTGATGTTTCTGGCCTAGAGCCAGATAACCAGGGACCGAGTCTCCCAAAACTTGAGCTGGGTGAGCCCTCTCCTTCCTCAGGACGTGAGCTGTCCTGGCCGCAGCAAAGCTGGCCAGTGAGCCCACCCCCCCCATCATGCTCACCCTAACTTGTGTGTCCCTCAGATATCCACTGGCCCTGCTGCCTGAAGGCACTGCCAGCCCGGCTCCTCCTCCGTGTCCCCTCCTAAACCCCCACAGACCCCTATAGAAAGCACCCCTGGAACCCCCCCAATCTGAGTCACCTGCCCTGTGTCACCTACCCCTTTCAGGAATCATCTCCCCTCCTTGTCTTATCGACTTGCTGTCTAGTTAGCTACACTGAGGTGGGGTGCATGCTGAGCCAGGGCTGTCCTGCCCCTTATCTGCTCTCATGTAACCCAGGCCTGGGCAAGTGTTCCCTGAATCTACCATGGATTCAATTTAATCAATTTCCGTTTTCCACAGGCGATCTGGTCTGTATGACAGTCATGCTCTCCTGGCATTGTGGAGGCCAACGGGTGGGGCCTCAGAGACAGCTGCAGGTGTGCACACCTCGTCCCTGGAGGCCAGAAGTCTGGTCTCCCCCGCAGAGCTGGAGGTCACGATGAGTCCGTGTGCGCACTGCCCCAGCGCTGCCTAGCTCAGAGCGAGGACGTGGAGGCTGCTGCTTCACTCACTGGGCTGCCCACTATCGCTTCATTTAGTCAGCTAATTAGCCTGCACTCAGCAGGAACGTTGCCGCCCATGTGTGGCCAGGAAGCGGAAGCGCCTGGGCTGCCGAGTCTGGCCAGGTGCGAGTCCCAGGACGAGGGCCGACGCCAGTGCAGCACGCCAGGAGGTGGCCCAGCCACTTTGTAATCACGGGTGTGCCAGAGCCAAGCCATCCTGCCGTCCCACAGCCCTGGGGCCTCAGAGGTGGCTGAGAGCAGTGATGCTTGCCCCAGACTGCAGAAGCTGTCCCTGCATAGAGGTGGGGTGCAGTGTGAGTCCCCGAGACTGGCTTAAGCCCAGCATGTCAGAGCCTGTGGGGTACCGGGCCTGGGGCACCAGTGATCCGAGTCCCAGGGCTGCTCTATCTTGGCTGCTTCTGGATGCCCAGGGAGGGCGGGCGATGCCACTGCCTGGCTCGTATTCCAGTTCTGGGTCTGACGGTGTGGGTGGCATCGCCGACGCTGGCAGGCCCTTCCCCATGTAACAGAAGAGGACCGTCAGGTCCACGAACACCTGCGCACACACAAACACAGCCCAGGACGCACCTGTCAACCCAGAGGGCCACCCCGCAGCCATGCTGGGGGAAAGTGTGCTCACCCGTCGAAGGAGGAGCCAGTGTGTGTGTCAGCACCCTAAGGGAAGCCCAGGAACCTGGAGGTGATGTCAGGAGCTCCTGTGGGCTCTGGCTGCCAGGGCAGACTAAGTGCTGGCACTGACAGAACCAGGACGCCAGGAGGCGGGCAGTGCGGCCCCTCGATGTGGCTCCTCAACCACAATTCTGCTCACACATGTCATTTCCACGGTCCCTTCCAACCCCCAGGGACAACTGTTCACCCAAGCTCACCATTTCCTCTCCACCCCTCAAATCCAATGCCTCCTTTTACCTTTTCATAGCACTTGAAAATGAGCTTTGTTCATTCTTGTCCTAGACCACATGAGGGGTGATCAAGTGCACGGCCAAAGCCAAACCCCAAAAGGATGCATCGCAGCAGAGGACGGGCTGCTGTGCACCCCTCCCCAGGGCCTCCCTCCCCAGGGCCTCCCTCGCGGCTGTCCCTGCTCTCTGCAGCCGCTCTGCCATCCTTTTCTGAGAGGGGCTTCATGAGGTTGTGGTAAAAAAGAAATAGGGCGAGTGCAGCCACTGAGCACTGTCCAAGAGCGAGGCAGCTAAGACCGTGGCGCTGTGTCTCTGCAACACCTCCAGCCCTTGCCCAGCATCACAGTGACCAGGAAGGGTCAGCAGCTGGGACCAGCTGAGGGCCTCGAAGCAGCCACAAAAGCAGCCACAAAAGAGACTCAGTAAAGAGGCCTGCGGGCATCTGCCGAGAGAGGGAGGAACGGTGGGGTGGGAACATCCAAGGCAAGAGGGAGTATGGGGGGCTAGTGGCACTGAAGTGTGCTACACTTTTTTCTTTTTGGTACTCAGGACCTTGTGCCTGCCAGGCAGTCTGTAATATAATTTTTCAAAATGTACAACACTCACAATAACTTGGTCACACACACACACACACACATCACCGATGTAACAATAGCTGACTGCCGGTTGCAGTGTGGTCCGCTGCTGGTGGCCACTTCCCGTGTGGATGGCTGTGTGGGTGCTGCCACAGGCTTTCCTTCCCCGAGTTATTCTGATGCACAAAACTCTCAATTTGTCATTTAGCTTTAAAAAGTTCTGCTCCATTAAGCAGCTTTGAGAGGTCCTGCGCCCTCCCTCCTGTAGGATGTGCTTGCGTTGCAGGTGAGCTTGAGAGCGTAAAATGTGCTTCCTGGAGCCACTTTGGAACCAGCAAGGTGAGAAATAGAAGCCTATGGTGGGCGGAGGGGTTGAAATCAGGAATTGGTGTTATTAATTTCTTTACGATTGAGTGTCTGTTTCCAGGGATTGACAAAGTCAAATAAGCACAGTAAAATATGGATTTAAAAAATTGCCACATGGCCAGCTTTTTGGAGTGAAAGCAAAACAGGAAGAAAATTATATGTAAAAATTCTATGCAAAAGTGTGTCATGACTTTCCAACCAAATCTTTTAATGAGGACAGGAAAAATTACCATACCGGGTTTCCTCACCCACTGAGTCTGACGCGTGCATAAACAGAGGCTTTGAAATGTAAATCCTTCTCGGATTTGCGACTCTAGGAGTTGGGTTGTTTAGAAGAATTCATGAAAATGACTGTGGTGGTGGGGATGGGGCTCAGAGGCTGCGCCAGCACCTGCCTCGGTGATGTCCCCGGAGCAGAAATGAAAATCCACTGCAGAGATGCGCAGGAAATAGACTCCACGACTTCTGCGCAGCGCCGGGGGATGCGAAGACACTGGCGGAAGGCGACTCACCGCGGGCCCCGCTGCTCGCCACGTGTGCGTCGGAGAGGGGCGAGGAGCAGCATGGTCAGGAGCAACCGGAAGAGAGGCCTTTCCATTGCGGGCTCTGCGGCCGCTGCCCAGAAGCTAATCTCTGCGGCCTGGTTCCAGAGAATTTATGCTAATGCCCGCTCTGTGCGCTGCAGGAAATAAATCCGGCCCTGACTTGGGCTCTCACAGCTTGTGCTTCAGAATGCCCTGTGCCTCCGAAATCTGATTTATGATGACCTGAGGCTTGTTCTTACCTGCTCCAAACACAAAACCAGTATTTTTCTCCCCGGTCTCTTTTTCAAGACGAAGTACATTTCATAAAACTTCCTGTTTTATCTAAATCTCTTTAAAATAGCACAGGCACACAAACCCACAGCTCCATAGAGTATGCCAATAGTAATGACTCAGAGATGTTAATTGGATAGGATTTTAATCACCGATAGAAATATAAGTACTATTATTGCGGAGGGTATAATGATTTTATTCACAAAGGCAATCTATGTGGGCGAAATCCATTATCTTAAATGTATTTTGATAAGAATAAGTCCATGCAAAAGGGGCTCTGCTTCGCGTATGCAGTTGTTAAACCCCATTAAACATGCGTAATAATTAACTGGCCAACGAATCTCATTAGAGGCCCATTAAACGCGTATTTAAACCACACTGGAGACACTGCGCTAGGAGCACCATGGTGAGCTTTGCTGCATAACTTTAATAAAAACTCTGGTCAAATTAAAACTTGAATTTATGGCCCTGTCATACTATCTTGGAGAAAAGATCAGGGCATCAATATTTTTTTTCTTCCTAAAGAGATAAAGCTCTGCCACATCATGCATGTCTTCGCCCCTCCGCTCAGGGGAATTTATGGTCAGTAAATCCCAGCCACTTCCAGGGCACGTGCCAAGGAGATTTGTTAAATTGACTTAGTTATTTAACATACAACGATATCTATGTTACAGATTTTCAAAACATGGATAGCTATTTTTTTTTAAATAAAACAATCCAACACGGATCAGCAGTCCACAATAGAAGTGGGTTGTCCACAGAAGTTGTTGACTTGAGCCATTCACAGCTCAGTATATTAATGACTTTTATTTTTATACTTTTCTGCTGGATGGTTAAGACCGAGTTAAAGCAAGACCTATATAACAAGAAATGTAACTTTTGTATCAGATGAGGTCAGTCAGGTACCCTCAGGGTTTATCCCGTAACCCTGTACCTCACTCTGCAGATCCCTTGTCAGTGTCAGCCACGTGGATGAGTCACGGCCACTGCTTGACCACTTTGCTCTCTGTAGAAGCCTGAGAGAAAGTCTTCTCTCCATGTGACTCTCTTCAGGCACACTATACATCATCGATCACTTTCCTCTGTGGCTCCATAATCTCCTTGATCAGAAAATTTGGGGCACAACTGAGTTCCATGATGTTACATTACAAATTCTCCTATGTCCTGAGTCTTCACTGACCTTGAAAGGCTAGGGCCAAAATGTTGGCTGACCTTGCAGCCTTTCTTTTTCTCTAATTTTTGATCTGCAAACTTAGGTTGCTAACCCTCCAAAAGAGAAGTTTATTATTACTCTGCAACATATGCAATTCAGTCTAAAATTTGTCTAAATATCAGACATCATAGGCATAACATGGAACAGGTATTTTCCATCACGTATTGAGATACTAAACTCTAAGTCCATATAGAATATGAAGAAAAAATTTTTTTAAAAAGTAGGAATGAACACTTACATATATTTACATAGCTATTTGGAGACTTATTAAATGTATACCACTGTGCATGCTCCAGCCTTAGGCTACGCCACCCCACCACACAAATGTCTTCCTCTGTCTGCATTCTGACTCCCAAGCTGATTTAAGATTGTTCATGATAGTTTTGAATGTTCTACAAATTCCATCTATATGTGCTCACACAGCACATAATGACTCATGTCGTTCACCTAGCACAACGGTTCTGAGATCCGTCTTTGCTGTTGTAACCTTTGTAAATTGCTGACTAATGTTCCATTGTGTACACAAGATTGTAATTTGATTATACATCCAATTACCTGACACACACTCGGGCTGTCTCAGCGTGGCTGCTTCAAATCGTGTTGTTGTGAGTCTGCCCTTACGCACCTGTGTGGTGTGTGTCTCGATTTCCCTCGGAGTACGTAGAAGGGCGCATCAGGTTTTTAAAGTTCAGCAGTTGTCAGGGAGTAAGAGGTCTCTGGTTTTGTTTCTTTTGAACAAGACTGTTGTGGTCTGAGGGGTCTTTTGTTTCTCCACAGGAATTCTTAGGACTGTCTAAAATATTTTGGAGGAGAGTAACATTGAAATTTCGACAGCGACTGCATCAAATCTACAGGGTGTGCTGGCCAGCACGGCCAGCCGCTCAGCTGCTTTCCGCCCACAGCGTGGGCTGTCTTTCCATCTGTTCGTGTTGCCCCCGGTTTTCCATTCACGTTGCGCAGTTCTCAGTATACAGATTCTCACTTCCTGTACTGCACTTATCGAAAATGGTTTGTTGTGCCCCTGCTGCTGTGAGCAGGGTCACTTCCTCTCCTAATTTTTCGAAGCATTCATTGTTGACGTGCAGGGAAGCGAGGGGTTTTGTGCATTGCTTTGTGCCTTACGATGCTCCTGAATTCATTAGCTCTAGCAGCTTGTGTAGAATACAGGGGATTTTTATGCACAAGGTGATGCCACCTATGGGTTTGCTGCTTCCCTTCTAATTCTGATGCCTTCTAATCCTCGCCAGCACCAGAACAAGTGGGGGTCATGAAGCCAGAGAACCGTCTGGCTTCTATCTCAGAGGGAAACGTCAGCTTTCCCCATGGACTGTGAGTCTGACTGTGGGTAACAGAACATAGGTGAGAAATGTAAAATATGGGCTGGGAAGGCAGCTCAGCAGTCTAAGTGCCTGCTTGGCAAGCACAAGGACCAGGGTTCAATCCTCGGTACCGCATGCCATGCCGGCCCCAGAGCCTGGGTGCACCATCCTGGCCGTGAAACTGAGTGTGGTGGTGCCCGCCTGTAATCCCAGCACTGGGGAGGCTGAGACGGGAGGATCGTTATGAGTCTGAGCTGCATAGTGAGTCCCTGTACAAAAAAAAATAATAAAGTAAAATATATCCTTACGAATAGTCAATATGTGTTAATAGCACACATATATGCATATAATAAAATTACTCTTGTTTCGAGTGTACAGCTTAAATGCTGTACCATGCCCCAGAGTAGCCATCATTGGCATGATCTGTATAACGGGCACATCCATTCACTTCCAACTTTCTTTGCAATTCTTTGTAACTAGCCCCCTACCCTGCCCTGCTGATCTGCATTCTATACTCATAGTTAGCTTGAATTGCCCAGTGGTTCTTTGTGTGTGTGTGTGTGATGATGAGAGAGTGATTCTGTGATGGCAGCTGGTACGCAGACCATGTAACAGCAGGAAAAGCAGCCCCTGTGCAAACAGCTCACATAGGCGCTTACCGCTCAGCGAGAGGTACACACCTCTCTCTGTTCTCCTGCTCCAGGAGGGTATGGTCTCTTAGGGGACTCTCCAGATGCACAGCCTCACAGTCGCCTGCTCTGCACGTTTGCCACAAATTCTCAAACTTCCCTTTGGGTCACGTGCAGAGAGGGGCCGTGTGTCCAGCCCTGCCACTGTGGGAGCTCCCACGTACAGCACCCAACACAGTTGGCTTGGCCCAGTGCTTCCCACCGCTCCCCACCCACACCCACACCCACACGCCATCGCTGGGGAGGCCTGGACAGCCTTCAGTGCCAGCTAGCAAATGACATTAGTGTCTGGGTTGGGCCAGGGCTGGGATTTCTGGAAGACTGGAGGGTACAGCCTGGCTCCGGAAGCCCAGATCTGACCGGAGGAGCCTCCAGGCCTCCACTGTGGATGGACACGGGGCTCGCCAGGGACCTCAACAGCACCGAGCCTCTTCCGTCTGCAGATCTGGGTGTCTTGCAGGCACTGGTGTCCTCAAGGCTGTCTAGGTGACTGTGACAATAAACCAAGCTTGATGACACCTGTGCTGGGGGCCCACTGTGGTCCCCAAAAGACATGCTTAAGTTGAGCCCCCTGCATGTGTGACTATAAATCCTCGTGAAGCATTCTTTACAGGTGTAATCAAGTTATAATCTGAATCCCTTGCTGGCATCCTGCTAAGGAGAGAGCAGTTTGGGGACAAGACCCGAGAGAATGCTGAGGACCTCAAGGGAGAGGGCAGAGTGGAGGTCTCCCAGCCACAGCTGCTGCAGATGCTGCCAACCCAGAGGTCGGGAGCAGGAGAGGGGCAGCTCCTCAGGTCCTGGCCTGAGCCGTCACCCGCACCCAGACTTCAACCTGCTACTTCCAGAGCCGTGAGCTGGCCTGGTGCCCCTGAAGTTTGTGGGAATTTGCAACGGTGTCCTCAGATACGGGTATGTCGGGCTCGGGCCCCTGTGACTTTACTCTCCTCAGTCTGCCCACAGTGCTAGCCCCTTCCCTCCTAGTTGCCGAACAAAAGTGGCTTTCCCTCAGGCAGGAAAAAGGGGGCGCAGAGTGCCTGCTGGTGATCACCAACACTTGTCCCCCAGGCCCAGGAGACAGGGAGGCATGTCCCACAGGGGACAAAGAGGAATTGGGCTTATTGTAGAACATTTGTAAAACTCACATCAACATAAAGAAGAAAACAGACGAGTGATAATCTTCATGGCCAGAGGGAGCCGCGGGTGCAACTGTGTGTGTGTGTGTGTGTGTGTGTGTGTGTGTGTGTGTGTGTGTGTGTGTGTGTGTGTGGCACGCGCTCTGGGTCTTCTAGTTCTTTGTGTTTGTTTGTTTGCCTTAAGTATTAAGTGACTCCCTCTTCCTCTTAGGTCACCATGGATACCATCCATTTCCATTTCCCACTCTATCGATAATGTAAGTTTGTTCACTGCCAGTGCTGAGCTTCAGTAAATTGCTCTGAATCTCTCCCCAGGGCAGCAATAGTTATGACACTCAAGTAGGAGGTGCATCAGAGACAGCCGGAGGCAGGCGGAACACACTACGTTATTGCAAGAACTTTGCCGAATGAATAGGAAACTTTGAGTTGTCCCAGAAGATGAAGCACTGGCTTAGACTGCACGCTGCATCTGCTCAGGCTATATATTGTTCTAAACTACAGCGCCATAGAGGAGGACGACGAGGGAGCTGTCCACACCAAGATGCAGAATAATGTGTGTGTGTTTGATTTAAAAACCCTACAAAATACTCTGGTTTCTCTTCAGATCACATAAATCTTTCTCCTTTTAAAACCATACAAAGAGTTCCAACTTTGAATACCAAGTTGTCTGTACCTTTTCTCAGGTATTTTACTCCCAGACTGAGCTCTCATGGCAGGTCTGGCCGGGCCGGGGTGCATTTGCCTTTGTAGTCCCTGCCCACATGCAAGGGTGCAGGAGCCCAAGATGTGTGAGCTAGGGAGACGGCTCCGCACTGTGCTCCTGTCCTCCTCAGCATTTTGACTTTGAGAAAGAGCTCTCCTTGTCCCTCTGCCACCTGGCCCTTCCACCTCCGAGTCTGCTGAGCCCGCCCCCTCCTGCGTGTCCACTGTGGCTGTCTCGGCCCACCCAGCACTCATCCACGCTGCCCTTCTGCTGTTTGACGGTGGACAGTCTTCCAGTCTCAGCGGCCAACAGTTGCCTTCTTGCTGCAGCCAGAAGCCCTTCCCACTCCCAAGCCTCCTCCTGCCTCTACGGACACCAACCTCCAGAGCTCGGGGAGCTGCAGATCGCTGCACAAGGCCCCCACGGCGTGCCAAGCAGTGCCCCCTGCACCTGCCATTGCTGGCCGCACATCTGGGTCCTGGATTTTGCCTCCCTGGTGCATGTCCTGCAGTCACAGTGCCTTTGCATACGCTGTTTCCTCCACCTGCTCACCAGAGTTCAGACGGAGCACACGTCCTTGGAGAAGCTCCTCTGGCTGCCTCGAGGCAGCCGGGCCTCTGTTGTGGCTCTCCGCCCCACATGCCTCCTGCACAGCACTCACCACAGCCAACGCTAGATCTGCTTGTGCAATTACTGGTTTAAAATATCTCTCCCTCATTAGACTCTCCCATCCCTGGGCATGAACATGTTGTGTTGACTGCAGCTCCTAACAAAGTGCTTGGAAAAAAACAGACAACCGAAAATAGTTCCTGACTGGAGGGCCCCTGCCTGGCACCCAGAATTGCAGGCTGAGTGCACCGTGGGGTACCGACCTCATGAGAGGAGAAGGCCCGCACCCACACTACAGCCTCGCTGCCTGCAAGGTGCCACACACTGCTTGATGACTTCCGCTGGCCCTGGGCTCCTGGCCGTGGAGCACTCGCTCACATCCATTCTGAGCATCCCCAAAGGCTCAGCTGGGACACTGGAGTCCCCCCATCCAGATGCCCTTCCTAAAATGCCCGTTGTAGGTGTCAAGAGAGTGAGGTCTCCCAGCCTCTCGCCGGCCAGTCCACAGGTCAGCCTCTGCCTTCCGTCTGATAAAGTCTCTTTTCCCCCAAATAGAAGAGGAAGGCTCAGAAGCACTCATTTTGGGTTGTGTGCCCAGCGTTGGAGGGGTGCGCGTGGGTGGGTCCCTCTTGGCCAGACTGGGGTGTTTTTATGTCTACTATACTTTTTGCTTTAAAGTCAACTGGCTTGATGGTCACACATTCACCCCAACTTTCCTGGGGTTAGGATTTGTTTAGCAGGTAATTTTCCAGTTTACACTTTCGATCTTTCCTACCCTCGTACTGCAGCCTTTCCCCTGGCAAGCTGGGTCTTTTGACTGTAGAACTTATTCATTCTCCCTCTATTGTTAACCTTGTAGATTTGAATTCAGTTTTTTTGTGCATTTTAAAATTATTTTCATATATCCTGCTGCTAAAGCCTGCTTTATTTCACTCTTTGTGCTTTTATTAGCTGAATAATTTCTCCCTTTTAACTTCTGTTCCTCTTCTGTTTGTAGAAGTCACACACTCTTTCCCCCTATTTTCGGTAATTGTCCTAGGGATTTTATTTTTACTGAGGTTCACTGATTCGTCTCTAATCATTTAATTTGTATTTCTGTGTTACAAAATGTCAGGATCTAAGAACATGAAAACAAATAAGATTCCTGCTCGAAGACCAAAGTCCTCTAGATCTTGGAAGGGAGGCGGCCTTCCTAACTCAGGTATGTGAGCACCGCCTGGCGCTGCCTGTGCCCGGAGGTCAGGATTCCTGGGGCCACTTCGCTGGGGCCCAGAGCTCCATGGCTATGTTCAGAGCCGGGGCTGGGGCAGCACGGGATTCAGAACCACCACCTGCATGTACACACACTCACGCACACAGTGTACATGTGCAAGCTCGTGTGCAGACAGTACATATGCACACCCACATGTCCCTGCCACAGGTGTGCACACTCATACATACACTGTCTACACACCCACAAACACATGCACACACTGCATATGCACACTAGCACATACACACATGCACACCCACATGGACAATGCATATGAACATGCAGATGATGCACTCATACACACACACACGTTCAGTCATGCAAGCACACACATACATACAACGTCGACTAACTCATACACATGCACACACATGCACACGTGCACACATACATGGATAATGCATACACACACAGCACATACACACATGTAAACATGCATACACTCATGCACACAATGTCTACACACTCATAAACACGTGGGTACAATGCACACACATATGCACACATGCACATGCTTTGGCTCCTTCAAATCCCACTATGCTCAGCACAGCCCAAGTCATTGAGCACCTGTCCAGGTGCGTTGCTGGCAAGGGACCCCTCTGCCTGCTGTGACTGAAGCCCCTTTGCTTCATCACAATCGCCCGATACCCAGGCTTTCTCATTCCATTTTACAGTGAGGCCTTTCTTCTCTGATTAGAGCTTGGAATTACAAAGAAGTCCTGTGTGTTTTCTGTACCACCCCTCACAACTGCACATGCTGCCTATTGCACTCAGTGCCTCTGCAGGCAGTGCGCTGGGCAGGGGCTTTGGGGCGGGCGCCCACTTAACCCGGGGCTCCCCTCAGGACACACCTGCAGCCACGGGACAAACACAGGCTTGCAGACCAGGTCAGAGCAGCAGCAGAGCTCGGCGCCTGGCTTCTGCCCCTGCCAGCGCAGGTTTCCTTGCCACAGTTAATTTGCCTGTTTCACTGTTATCACCTGGCGAGACTTGAGTTCAATTCTTATAAAGGTGAACCTAATGCAAAGTAAATTAGATCCTTTAATGGGATTTCCTTTAGCATGAATGAGAAATATAAAATGTCAATATTTAGTAAATTATTCTTGATTAATTTTTTATGGGTGTAGCTAAGCATTGGTTGCCTGCATCTTTGAGGACCACTTCTAATATTGCCATGTCTTGGGTTGTAATTAACTATTCAAATGGCTTCACTGGGATCGATTTTGTTTTCTTGCATAAACAATGCAGGAGCCTGACCTGGTGCCCTCCTGCGGTCTCATCATACTCAGGAGAGAGAAAGGCGTAGGAAGCCGTTGCCCCGGGGGTGGCACAGCGGGGCAGATGAGGGCAGCCAGGTGCACTGGGAAGGTGAGGGGACAGCTGTGTGCACAGTGACTGTGCGCAGTGGGACGAAGGGGACCCTGGGGTCGAGACTGGAGAAAGGAGTAGTAGGGCAGGGAGCCGAGTGGGAGGTGGACAGCTCATTGGTGGTCCTGCCAGAAAGCCCACCGTGAGGAGCAGTGTCTCAGCCGCCTCTCAGACCCAGGTCGGGCCTCGTATGCTCAGTGGACACAGCCATTGTTCTGCTAGAACTTGGAAGTCGCCCCAGGCCACAGCACACAGCACACAGCACGTCCAGGGTGGACTGGTCCTCAGCAAGGTTGGCGAGTGCCCTGGGATCAGCAGGGATCTCAGCTTGCTTTAATATTCACCTGTTTGAGAAGATTTAGGGTTCAGAGAAGTGGACTGGGACACACTGTTGTATGTGGGAGTCCACAGTAGGAACGGAGCTCCATCGTGCCTGGGCCCTGGGCAGGTCTCTGCACCCCCCATGCATGGGGTCCGCATCCACTGCCACTGCTTTGTACAGAATGTGTCAATGCTTGGACCCTCGCTGGGCTCCACCTGTCTACCCCCAACTCTGGGTGACCACGGATACTTGCCCGTCTCCCTAGTTTTATCTTTTTTTTTTTTTTTAATGAAATGTCTTGCTATTTATTTTATTTATTTATTTATTTTGTGGCAGAACCGGGGATTGAACTCATGCCCTTGCGCTTGCCAGGGAAGCACTTATTCTGCTGAGCCATCTCCCCGGCCCCCTCTTTTTTCTTTATGTATCTTTCTTTTTTTTGTTCTTTGTATTTTGCATTTTGTGCGGGGTCTCACTATGCAGCTCAGACTTGTGGTGATGCTCCGGTTGCCAGCCTCCCCACTGCTGGGGTTACAGGCACGTGCCACCACTCGCAAACTCCATATTTCTAAGTGTTCTTCTGATGGACTCCTGGTGTCTGCTCACATGATGGCTCCCTCTCCTGCTTCTCTGAGCCTGTGGTTGTGACTCCTGGGCAGGCGGGGAGGGGCTCCCCCATGCAGCGGCAGTGACTCAGAATGTGGGGAGCAAGGTAGAGCGGGAAAAGACTGGCCCGGGGTTTCCAGGATGGATCCGCCCTGAGAGGAATCTCCAAAGGCAGCCTCATGCTCTCCTGAGGCACAATGAGTCACCAGCCTTTAATGAAGGCATTTTACCTGAAAATCACAATGGGCCTTTTACTGGGACACCCCAGGAGCTGCTGTCCCCCGCAGTCCTTGTGGATAGTGGCATTTGTCAGAGTGGAGGGAAGTTGTGTGGTCTGTCCTCCGCCTCTGCAGGACCCCTCTGGAGTATCTGAGGCCCCCACAGTGCTCTCACATGTCAGTCACCACGTGCACAGAGGAGAGGGAGTCTCCATCCCAGGGGAGTCCTCCACAGCAGGACCGCTCTCCTCCTCCAACCCACATCCGAGGTGTGTGCCGAGCACAGGTGAGTGACCCAGAGTTTTATTGAGGGCTGAGGAGAGAGACGCAGGAGGGCATGCAAGGGAGAGCACCAGGCAGAGAAGAGGAGGCAGGGTGCAGGACAGGTGGGACAGACAGTGAGGAGAAGGACACGGCACCTTTTCCTTTGGACAGAAGAGGGCTAATCAGGTGCAGAAAAAGAAATTTGCACCCTGGGAGGCTGAGACAGGAGGATTGCAAGTTTGAGCCCAGCCTGGGCAACTTGGAGATTTAGTGAGTCTGTCTCAAAATGCAAAATAAGAAAGGTTGTTGGTATAGCATAGTGCCATTTCTGTCTCTAGGGGAGACAGAGATAGAGGCAGAGAGAAGTGGGACAGTCACACAGCAGGATCTGAGTGCTCCCATGCAAGATGTGCTTCTGTGGTGACAGGAAGGAGTCCTACCCTCTGTGACACCATCGCCAGGTGCTATGTCAGCTCCACTCACTCTTGACTGGCGTCGTGGGACCTTCCCGAGGCCCAGGATGAGTTACCTCTTCCTCCGACCACATCCTCTGCTCCTTCCACTGATACCACAGGGAGAAAGGCCACGCCAGCTGCACTGTGGATTTCCTTGTTCTGTGTCTTCCTCCTTCATTGAAAAGGTGCACCAAGGGCCTCTGAAGGAGCTTCTGTATTTGCTCTCAAAACATTTACCAGGAAACTGCCAAGGCGAAGAATCCGGACAGCCCTTGGGGAGAGCTCAAATTGCCATCAGTTTGTGTCTTCCAATGCGGGTGGTGTGGGCACTGTCGCAGCTTTCCTGTGTTCAGGGCTCTTGGCAGGGGTCAGCTTCGAGCTCAGAATGACGGCACTTCTAGGGGCCCTCTGGCCCCCACTCCACCTTCCCCTCCTTGGTGGAAATCTCATCATGCTGTTCCACCTACCTGGGGACACCATTAGAGCAGCTGATGCTGTCATGTTCTGCAGTGGCAAGTAAACGACATCTTCTGGCATTTAGTGACCACAGCAGCCCAACACCACTGCTCTGTCTCCTGCAGAGCTGGTCCCTGGCTCCTCTTTCTGTCTTCATGAAAGGAGATTTTAACAGCAACTGTCCTGAGGAGGTCCCAAGGCCAAGGAACAAGACTTGGGGGGGGACCTGGTCTTCCGAGCCCTGGGCGAGGTGTCTGCCCAGCTGCTGTCCCCCCACCTCCCTGTGGCCTCTGTCCTCACAGGTGAAGTCATGCCAAGGGGCAGCAGGTATGGAAGCTGCAAGCACTCCCCCACACCTTGCCTCCAGCCTGACGTTGCAGCCACCACTCTCAAGGAACAGTTTTTAATGACAAAACTCAAAAGCCAGGGACACTCAGGTTCCAGGGGCCCAGCTTGAGGCCAGCAAGAGTACCCCAGCCAGTGGATCAGATTATGCCACTGGGACATGGACACAGGGGAGGGGCCAAGTCACAGCCCGGCTTCTGCATCTCGAGATGATGACGGTGAGTATCTGCCTTGTGCTTTCCACGAAAGAAAGGGGGCAAAGGGCTCTCGCAGGGAATGGAGACAGCTACTCATTCCAAGCGCCTTGACCTTCCATTTGGAGGCCAGAGATGCTTGCTGAAGAGTCTGTGTTTGTTGAAATATTTGCCAAGAGAAACCCTATTTTTTCTGTTAACCCTGAATCTGGGGTGGAGGTCATTAGCTGCCATCATCAGTTTGGTGATAATGAACCCAGCCTGACCCCCTGACCCCACACTAATTAGCTGGTGGCAGGAGAGGGCTCCGTGGGGATGCTTGGCATTGCAGGACAGCAAAGGGCGGCCTCCTTGCAAGACCCACGCAACAAAGAAGAGGACTTAAAAGTATTCACAGCACTGTACATTGTAAATCGGTTAATCTGCCACAGAGAACCAGTAAATTACTGCTTACCAACCCCTAGCACTCTGAGAAGCTGGAGAGCACAAGGGTTGATTCTTTTGTATTTGAATGCTTGTTTTTAAATTAACTTTCCCCAGAGATCAGAAGAAGCTGCCCTGCCCTTCTGGTCCCTCGAGGCTGGAGCCGCTCCCTAGGCAGGAAGGAAACTGCCTTGGCCCCAGAAGCTACCGGAGCCACCGTAGAGGCCTTCTGAGGACACGGCAGGGGCACGGAGCTGCAGATGACCACAGCCAGGTATACCGACTGCACCTTCTCTGGGCACCCTGGAGCAGCTGCAAGCCTCTGTGGACTGATGTAGTAAAGTACACCCCCATGTCATGGCCCCACACTGTCCCCACATGTGCACACCCTCTCTCGCAACACCAGAAGGGACATGGAGCGAATGTCATGGTGGACAGGTGACAGCCACCGTAGGGCTGGTCTACGGCTTGATGCTCACTATCCAGGCACTGGTGGCTGCCTGCAGCTGCCCTACAGCTGTCCCTCACCCCTCCACCCCCTCCTCAGGGGCCTTCCTGCTGGATGGCTTGGGTAGCCCCTTACAGGGCACAGTGGGGGCCCTCACCCTATTGGCTTCCGGTTGGGTTCTGCCAATGGGAAGGGATGTGACCTAACAGGGCCTAGTATGGCTGGGGGTTGGCCTGGGCCACTCTCTCTTTCCAGGGGTTCCAAGGGCTCCCCCAGAGCCCCTGCAGCCAGGCCACTCCTGCACCATCTTGGTCTCTGCAGCAGTGAGCCCACCTCTCCTCACAGCCTGCTGTCCTGCCTGTTGTGCTCCAGAGGGCCATTTGTCCCCTGCTTTGCCCCATCGTTCCTCTCACCTCCCAAATGGTTCCAGATGTCCCAGGGAGTCACAGCCTCTTGGTAAGCACCACAATGACAGCACAGCCCCCAGACACAGCCTGGTCATCACTACCCCCTGGAAGGACCCACGGGGAGCCAGCGGGAAAGGAAAGGAGGCAGGCCTCTGGCCAGGCGACGGCTCCTCAGTCATGCCCAGAAGTCACGCACTTACTGCAGGCTGTTAGAAGTCCTGCTCTGCAGTCCCTGGTGCCCCTTTGGAGTGCAGCGGCTCCTTCTGTATGTGAAATGTGAAACCTGCGCTCAGCCAGTGAGCATAGCAACAGTGAGCTCTCTGTGTTGTGCTCTTCTGGCTGTGATGGCCTGGAGTGTGCACAGACCACTTCCGCGCAGGGGAGGAGGGGCAGCGTGAGCGCTCTGGCTGCCCTGAGCCTCTCCTCACAGGCCCTGCATGAGGGGCTCACACGAGATGGCACAGTCACCACACAGGGCATCTGCACGTGCACAGCTGGCTGCAGTGGTGGAACCCGAGGAGGGTGCTGGCCCAGGCTGACAGCAGCACAGCCTGGCTGGGCCACAGGGCTGGGCCACAGGTCTTGCCCCTCCTGCCCTCAGGACTGTCTGCTAGCCAGCATGGGCTAGGACCATCCAAGCCAGCCCTGAGGGCCCCACTTTAGCTTGGGCAGGAGTGAGCAGCCCTTAGATGTGCCAGTGCAGAAGTCCTGAGCACTCACAGGTGGGGGCAGGGGACGGGGCAGCTCCCACGGAGATCTTGGTCATTGAAGCCCACAGTCTCCTGCTGCATCTGCGTCTGCTTTAGCCTTGAGAACACACCCCAGTCTGCGTCCTTTGGAGAGCTGCACTACACGAGGATTTGAATATGGCAGAAGAATATTAAAGTCAACAACTGCAACTCTCCCCACCCCCATGCTCTGCACACTTCCCAGCTTCCCTTGCTGCTAGGCGTGGTCGCATGACTAAGAATGGTGGATGGTAGGCTAAAGCATACCATTCCCACCTGCATCCTCAGGAAGACAAGCACATTCACTCCCTGGTCTTTTTTCTACATCCACTGGGTGGACCCTAGGGCCATCAGGACAGCAGTGAGGTGTCAGGGGATGGCAGGGCCATGGGGCAGGAGGTGCTGGCTGAACCAGCAGGTGGAGGGCACAGGTTCCCTGGAACCCAGAGCACTCACCGCTGGCTCTGAAAGGTGGAGATTAACCTCTACAGTGTCAGCCTCTGTGTTGTCTGGCTTCTTTGTTAGAGCAGTTATTGGAACTAATACTATGCATTAAAACCATGGACACAATCACTGTGTTCATCTGGCCCTGTAGGGTGAGCAGTTGGGAGGTTTGTGGCCTGCATGTTTCAAATTCACAGAACCTGAGAAGATTATTTATTAA
>PVKA01019962.1:0-41160 GCA_004027165.1 Ctenomys sociabilis
CTAAGATATAACAGGGCCCTCAAATTTAAAGACCCAATTCAGAAATGGGCATCTGAGATGAATACACACTTCTCAGAGGACGAAATTAAAGAAGTGAACAAATATATGAAAAAATGCTCCACATCGCTAGCCATTCGTGAAATGCAAATAAAAACAACACTGAGATACCATCTCACTCCAGAAAGAATGGCTATCACAAAGAAATCAACCAACAACAAATGTTGGAGAGGTTGTGGGGAAAAGGGAACACTTCTGCACTGCTGGTGGGAATGTAGACTGGTACAACCATTGTGGAGGTCAGTATGGAGACTCCTCAAAAGAATAGGACTAGAAATCCCATTCAAGCCACCTATCCCCCTACTGGGAATTTTCCCAAAGGATTTGGATACACTGTATCATAGAGATATATGTATATCTATGTTTATAGCATTTTACCAATTTAGACCTAGTGTTGTTAATCTGACAATGGTATCCCACTTAGATTAATCTATTTTAAATAAGTAAAGGTAACAGGTTCTCCATGATTCCTTAGGAAAATATCTGTCTAAGAATACTGATTAAAGGCACACAGAATAGAGACTAGAGTATAATGAGATTAGCTCTTTCTTTAATGATCCTTTCTGAGAACTTCTATGGTATTTTCAATGTTAGGAAAACTTTTTTAGCAACTAAAAGGGAAACTGTGCACTAAGAAAAAAAATGATACACACCTGTGAAAATATTCAAATGGCCCCATTATTTTTAATATCTCCATTTGCCAATATGTGTAATAAAATTTTGAGAAATTACATCTTGTTTCATGAATATAGAGCAGTTCTATTTACTATCATGACATCAGAGGATATTTTCTACTTTCCCTAAAGAATAAAAATAAATTCAATAAAGAAATCATATACATCTTGGACTTTATGTTTCATGATGTTTTTCAAATTATTTTGACATGATGGGTGATGCATCATACGGCAGGTGCAAGAGTAATGTGATGAAAATATTATGGTCTTGAAAATAGAAGCATATGGTCCTTGCACCAATGGCGGGTCAGGTGCAGAATGGTAGGTCAGTGAGAAGGGAGTCTCCGCACAAGCGGGAGGCGAAGTTAATGTGAGTTCAAAGTGGAGTAATAGCTTTTAACCTTCCAGCTGTGCTGCTTTCCATCTCTATTTCCTGTGTTCTAAACTTCACTGCAGAAGTTCAATCTGACACTTCAGTGTGCTCCTAACTATGGTACCACACTAATCATTCAGTGTGTGTGGAATAGAGTTGAATTTTCTAATACATATACACATGTAGGTACATGAAAATGCCAATTCACTTGAAAGATAAGAATAATAACAAATCCTTAGTATTAATGAGACCTCACTACATGGCAGATATTTTTCTAGGGTCTTATAGTTACGGCAGCATTTTCACTTTAGTGGAAGGGCCAGCCAAATAGCTCAGCAGATTAAAAATGGCTATTATTGAAGAAAAAAAAAGGCAACAAGTCCTGGGAAGAATGAAAAGAAAAGGGCCAGCCAGATAGCTCAGTGGATTAAAGCACCTGCCAGCAGGCACAGGGGCCAGCGGTTTGATCCTCTGGTCTGCCATGCTGGTCCCATCCCCGGTACACACTGAGAAGGCAATTGAGACTGGGTGCAGAAGCATGTGCCTGCAATTCCAGCTCTTGGGAGGCTATAAACAGGGAGATTACTAGGAGTCTGATCTAAAACAAAACAAAACAGAAAAGACTTTAGTGGACACAAGAATTCTGGATATTATTTTTACTTTTATTTGATGAAGCAGGAATCAGTAAAAATGGAATAGATACACTTGCAAAGATAAATACTATTCTGAATACTCAAGGAGTATTTCAAGAACAAATTACAATTAAAAAATAAATATACCAATGGCTTAAAATAAGTAATTTCCAAAGGGAAATATGAATACCTAATATATTTTTAAAGAAACTGACCAACTGTTTAGGGGATAGAGAGTGCATATTAAAAGAATCAATCGCATTAATAAAAATTAAAAGTTTAGGTAACATCTAAATCTGGAAAGACTAGGCAAGTGGGATGTCCACTATGCCCTCTAGTGCAGAAAGAAGTGTTGTGGAAGACTTTTCTGTAATTTATTGATGTGAATTAAGAGCATTTCTTATGGCCAAACATTTCTACTCCTGCCCATATCTCTATAGTATTTCTCTCAGTTCACATACTTGGACAGACTGACTAAATCCACAGAGCCTCTCCAATGAGAGTTTTTATTTAAATCAAGAAAACATCAGAAAGCTAAAAGACAACTACAGTATAAGCTCCTTATGGGCCAACTTTTGGACATGAAGACAGGGCTGAGTTACTGACAGAAACTGCAAAGAGATATGCCCAAAATTTGGGGCTCCAGGAGGATTTTCCCAAAGTTCTCAGTTCCTCCCCAAGTTCTCAAATCTGGCTTAACAAACTGGATAGCCCAGGTGCCACCAATAAAAAAAATAATTTTTTTTTTTATTGGTGGTACCAGGGATTGAACTCAAAACCCTGCTTTTGCCTGGAAGGCACTTATTCTACTGAACTATTTCCCTGGCCAAAAAAAAATATAACTTTAAATTTGGATTTTTACATACAAAACAGAATGTTACAAATTCCAATCACCTGACTAAAAGTAAAATTTCAGAATTCTAAGCATCCCCAGAGATGAAAAATATAGCTCTTTTCTCCAGATGGATATTAGCTCTATCTCCACAGAACCCTACAGAAATATAAGCACTCTTACCAAAAGAAATATAAGCTGAATACATATGTTTTAAAAATATATGGATGTATACTGGTACATGTGCACAGTATATACTGCTTGCATTTCTATGTGGAGCTAAGACATGTACATAATACATCTTAATTTCATATTTCATCCCCTTTCTCTTCCCGGTGTCCCCATTCCCTCCTCTCTTGATCCCTTTCAACTTTCAGAAAAATCTCTATTCTTACTATTTCTCTTTTATATTTAGCACTTTTTTATAACTTGGATTTCTCATATAAGAGAAGCCAGGCAGCATTTAACCTTGCATGTCTGATTTAGTTTCACTTAACATTATGTTCTGAAGACACATCCATTTTCCCATATGTCTGATTTAGTTTCACTTAACATTATGTTCTGAAGGCACATCCATTTTCCCATAAATGATTAATTTTTGCATGATTCCCATAACAAAGATTTGGAAATGGGGTCAAATTTAAGGAAACTAAGTGATAAAATTGTGATGTGCATACAATGTCACACTACATAACAGAAAATAAATTTTACATCATCACAAAGAGATATCAAAAATGAAATGTTTAGTAAAACCCAGAATGAAGATATGTTTATAAGTTCTACTATGTAATGCATCTTGTAAGCATAAATCACACAGAAACATACTTATAAATATTATGCAAAACTATGTGGATTTAACCAAAGGTGTGATTAGCAGTTTTAGGGGAGTGTAAATTGTTATGAACAAAATAAGTAGCTTTTTTGACAAGAGGGAGTTGACATTAGGAAGGAAAAGGAAAGAGAGAAAGAAAGAAAGAGAAAATACAACTCCTATGGCTTATGTTGTCCCAGTGGAAGATATGATCATAGGTAAGAATTTTCCCGGGTGGCTGGGCCTAGGGTATATGATGTTGGCGTTAAGCAAGCATGACTGACAGATTATAGCCCACTCATTGGTTTGGCATAGTTCTGGGTGTGGAGAATGGGAAGGCCTGCACCACCCAAAGCACGGGAGCCTGGGAGCAGTAAGAGAGAGAGAGATAGGGGGCATTTGTCTGATGCTCACTGCTCCGTGTGCTCTGCTGTGTGCCCTGTTGCTCTTCTGAAATGCCCCTGTGCCATGCTACCCTGCTTTGGTGCCAGCCAAATATGGATGGTGTCTTGTGTGATTTTTAACCTTTACTGGTACAAAATATCCAACACCCAAAATTAAGAAAATGAAGGTTTATTTATCTCATAGTTAGTTGAGGTTTCAGTCCACACTCTGATGGCTCTAACTCAGATTGTCCCATGGCGGAGTGCAGCAGCTCATGGTGGCAGAAAACAACAATGAGTTAAAAGAGAAGTGGCAAGTGGTGTCTGCCAAGCCTCTCTTCCTTCCATGCTGACTGTGAAGAGAGGAGCTCCTCTGGGGAGAGGCACGCAGAATTCTTCAACTCCCTTTTATATCCTTTCTGCGCTGAATCAATCCAGGTTGGGCCCTCCACACCCTCGGGTGGGCCTCACGTGCCTTAGGGTGTGGAACTGCTCACTAGATTTAGTTAAGCTTTCTAATTCTCAAGTTGACACAATGAATCAGCCACTACAATCCGCTACTTCTCAACTTAGCATCTAGACATATTTCTTTAAACCACTCTCCAGACACAATGACATGCTTAACAGTATTGCCCAACTTCCACATTATGATTATCATTAAGAATCACTATTAAGTCTGTCAACATTATATTACATGAGAACCATCACATTCTGTCCCCAAAGATTCATGCACATCCTTTTATTCAAAAGGCACTTAGTCTATCTCTAAGAGTTGCCAAAGTCCTAATAGTTTCAGCATTGCTAAAAATTCAAAGTCCCAAGTCTTCTCCAAGATCTAAGGCAAACTCTTAGCTGTGAGCCCCTGTACAAATGGAAATTTGAACACTTCCAACATTCAAAAGCACAAGGTAAACATCACCATTCCAAAAGATATACACAGAGGGATACAAACCATTGGGACCAAAACAAGTCCAGAATCTAGAAGGGCAAACATTAAGTCCTGTAGTTTCATGTGGAACATCCAAAGCAGTCAGTACAGTGTTGTGAGCTCCAAAAGCCTTATGTGGTTTCACTGCTATGGCACTGCTGGTAGCTTTCATGGTTTTTCTTTCAGGTTAGCTTTGCTCCCTCCTTGCAGCTTTTCTCAGAAAACTCATGGTCCTCACTTTTCTAAACTTCTGGGGTTTCCACTGAATGACATCTCACTCATAGCTTTACATACTTCCCTCTCAGGGTGGTATTTCCTGGCCTCCCAGTCCAAGTTTTCTTAACCTCAGAACCCCTGCATTCTCCATGCTCCTAAAACCAATGCAATGTGAATGATGCCAAGGGTTGCTGCCAGCTGCAGCAGTAGCCAGGCTTTCTTATCTCCTGCCTGTAGGGGTTGAGTGCCTGGATCATTGAACACTCTGACTCTGATTCCAAGGAACAAATTCTGTATGCGGCAACATTTGGAACTTGGTGTGGCCACTGCCTCCATTCTGAAACATGGGGCTCTGGATTTTTTCTTAAAGCAAATTCCTTCACTTTTGCAGTTCTTAGGCTGCACACAGTAGAGACATATAGCCTCCTGTGATGCCCTTAGGATATTCTTTCTCATCTCCTGTTCTTCTTGACCAGTGGAGATCTCAGGTCTACCTTTGCAGTCCACAGCCTTCCTGGGACTTCCTTCCTGTTCAAACTCACATTTTATATATTCAGCTGGGTTCTTCATTCTCAACATAAATCTGACTCAAAGCTCACAACAATAGCCATGTAACTACCTCAATATTATATTGCCTTGAAATTCCTTTGACAGATTAGCCAGTCTATTGCACTTAATCTCAGTCTCAGGCAGTCTCTGGCCATGAACAAATGCAGAAAACATTCTACCAAACCAAAACTCGCATCCTCTGAAGTCCAACAACCAATGCAGTCCATCTTTCCAGCAGAAACCTCCCCAATCTGGTCTTTACAGGCAGGCTTTCTATCAGTATTCTTGTCTTCTGAGCTCACCAGAATCTTCCCTACAGAATATTTGAAGATGTTCTAGCTCTTCACTTATTGGCTCCAAACTTTATTTGTCTCTTCCTAAAAGCTATTCCTAAAGGCTTTAGAATGACATAGTCAGATAGAGTCACAGCAACAACCCCACTTTCTTGGTACTAAATTATATCTCAGTTACTTTTCACTTGTTGGGACAAAATACCCAACATCCAAAATTAATAAAAGAAAGGTTTATTTAGCTCATGATTAGTGGAGGTTTCAGTGTGTATTCTGCTGGCTTCAAGACAGACTGGCCATGGCAGAGGAGAAGTTCATGGTAGAGGAAAATACTAGTGAGCTAAGGAAGAAGCAGCGATGTGGCATCTAGTAAGCCACTCTTCCTTCCATGCTCACTGCAAAGAGAAGAGTCCTCCAAGGTAGTGGTACAAGGAATCCTTCCTTAACACCATTTTATATCCTTTTTGTGCTGAGTCACTCTAGGGTGGGCCTTTCACATCCTGTGGAGGGATCTCACACTCTAGGCTGTGAAATTGCTGATGGAATTTAGTTAAGCTTTTTACTTCTCAAGTTGTGACAATGTTATTTTTTGTTTTTTCAGAACCTGGGATTGAACTCAGGCCCTTGAGCTTGCCAGTGAAGTGCTTATTCCATGGGGCCATCATCCCAGTCCCCTGTCACAATGTATTAATCATCACAGATGGAATGTCTTATTAACTTTGAGCTGCAGTAAATTTTTTCACCTTTAAATTTGAGTTTTAGGAATTTTATCTCAGCAGTAAGAAAAGTACCTAAGACAATAATCATCAACATTACAATATGTATTATATTAAATAAAAATCATAGATAAAATGAAAAGAAATATTTCATGTCCATGGATAAAGAGACAGGGCTGAATATGCATCTAGCAGTATGTGTGTGTGTGCATGTGTGTGTGTGTGTGTGTGTGTGTGTGTGATGTCAACACTAATACACATGCGAAAAACACAGAATACACACTGAAACCCTCACTAACCATTTCTCAAAATGTATATTAAGTTCCAATACATATTAAGTAGTACTGCACTAGCAATGATGTATGCACTGTTCAGTCCTCAGATTATCAATGCACTCCATAAAATTCATACCAGAAATAAATGTTTTTAATTATTTCAGAAATTAAGAAAAGTAAATGTGAAATAAGTCATGAATATAAAAGAAAGCTGAACTAAAATGTTGCTAAGTAAAAATATAGCCAGAATAAAATATAACAGACTACCTGTAGTTTGATAGATACAATAGCTGCAGGTATTCTTTTGTTCTCAATATATTAACCAATTAGCACACCTAATGTGTTCCACAATTGGAATTCAAGAATCCTCAGACAAGTTCCACCTTATAGAGATAACAAAGCTAACTTTTCATTTTTTATTAAATCAGAGAGTCGTTTCATTCTTGGCAATGTTTGGATCAGTGACTTTTCTCTCATTGCTCGGACAAACACCCAACACCCAAAATTAAGGAAGGAAAGGTTTATTTAGTTCACAGTTTGTGGAGGTTTCAGTCCATACTCAGCTGGCCCCAAGGTAGAGTGGCAGTTGGCAGAGGGCAGCAGTTCATAGAAGTGGAAAACAGCAAAAGGGGCAGAGCAAAAGAGAAGCAGTAGCAGGAGAAAGTGAGCCTCTTTTGCTCTTACACTGCATTCAGACTATCGATCTCAGGGTCCATGTAGCACTCATGGTCCCAGCAGTGGATCGTGAATCAATCACAAATTCTAGAAATGCACCCCATGACTGCATGAGGCTTTGAGGGGAAAACTAGACACCAACCCTAGCATCCTAGTTCTCATATCCTGAGAAATTTCTTCAAATATGTTTAGTGTTTCTTTTTAAATCTATACCTAAGAATTTATCTATCCATATATCTATATCTATATCTGTATCTATATATCTATATATCTGTATACATATATGAAACTGTATGTATATATAAATTTATTTATATAATTAACTATATAATATATTATATCATATCTGTATATAAATATATATATATATATATTTGTGATATTATGATATTTATACATGAACAGAAAACTTTCTATTCACCAGTTAAATGATTTGGAGGTCAGTAGAGATTCTTGGATTACTGTCCTTTTCTTTTCATTACCATCATATCTTGAAGCTTTTTTTCATGTATTTATCTTATATAATATGCCTTTAGTATTATTAATAGAAGAATTTTATCTTTAATATATAATTGTATATTATAAAATATGTATTATATAATGATATGTATTCTATTTGTATTTTCTCTTTTAAAAGCAGGTTGTATGTTTCTGGGGATTGAATCCAGGCCTTGAACATAGTAAGTGAGAGTTTTACTATAGTTCATGCAACCCGGAGTTCTCTCTTTAATTTTAATTTTTTTTCATTATATAAAACATACTGTAATGTATCTACACAGGGAATTACAAGAATCCCGCATTAAGTATTAGTAATAATTAATCTATAGACTTCAAAAATTTCTATAAACAGTTTTCAAGTAGAGTTTACTATATATATATCTTTGCCTCAGTGTTTTAAAGGAAATGATCTGTCCTAACACTTTTGAGGTGTCAAGTTTCATATCCCTGTGTTACATATCAAGAAAGGATAGGAAGAATAAAGAAAGGAAAGCAAGAAGGTAGAAGATAAATAAAGAAAGAAAAAATGAAAAGGAAAGAGAAAAGCAGAAAGAAATCAATCATACATTGATATCTTTGGTTTTAAAAGAAAAATCAGTAACATAGGTTCTGTAGGTTCCCCACCCCACTGCTATAGAACATTAATGTTCACCTTTTAAAATTTCAATACTTTCTTTTGAAAAGTTAAGGAATATTTGATTCTGTAACATTGTAATAAATGTGTGAGACTATTGACAGCAACACAATAAATATTAGAATTGCAAACAGATTTACTAAGGCAAAGTGTGTTTCATCTTATTTGCTGCCTGTCATGGACACCACTATTAAACCATACATCAATGTTGATGGAAAAATTATTTCTCCTATTTTCACACTGTTTCTTGCTTGAACCCCTGCACAGGAGACTTCTGGGACTGCTGTTACTATGTACTCAAAGCTGCATTATGTGATGAGCCAGGGTGAACAAAGTATGTACTTAGCATTGGAAGCAAGTGTTCAGATTCTCATATTGGATATTCTGTCTGGGTATGATTGGAATTGTATAGCCATAAATAGTTGCGAAGAAATATCCAGAATTTTGGAATTAAATAGCTAAATATTATACCTTGAGCATCTCTATACAACAAAATGTTTGGCTAAATTTCTGAGATTAGTATACTTCAAAGGTAAGACATCAACATGTTTAAGTGGAATATTGAATAATGGAATCTTTTTTGAGATTGATTCTATTCACAAGTTTCTACAAGAGAAAGTTAAAATTATTCCTCTATCATTTCAGAAAACTGTTGCTTCAAAGTCAAGATTACAGTGACAGATTGAAAGCAGAACTAAAACTTCAAACTTAATTAAGTATACTTTTCTGCTGTATTGTTAAGACCAAGATAAAGCAAGAGCTATATAACAAGAAATGTAACTTTTATATCCAATAAGGTCAGTCAAGTCACCTCAGGATTTTTCTTGTAACCCTGTGCCACAGTGTGTAAATCCTTTGTCTGTGTCAGCCATGTGGATGGGTCACGGTCATTGCTTGACCAATTTTCTCTCTGTGAAAGCCTGAGAGTATACTTTCTCTCCATGTGACTCTCCTTAGGCACACTATACATTGCTGAACACATTCCTCTGTGGTTCCATAATCTACTTGATCAGAAAATTTGGGACACAACTGAGTTACATGATGTTACAATACAGGATCTCTTATGTTCTGAATCTTCTCTGACTTTGAAAAGCTAAGGCCAAAAATTTGTCTGTCCTTGTAGCCCTCCTTTTTCTCTAATTTTTGGTCTGTAAACTTAAGTTGTTAACCCTCCATAAAAGAATCTTAAGGATATTATTACCCCATAACATAGGCAGTTGAGCTTAACCTCAATCTGTCTGAATAGCAAACATCTTAGACATATATGGAACAGGCATTTTCCATCAAGTATTGATATGTTAAACTTTAAGTGACTACAGAATGTGAAGAAAAATAAATAAATAAATAAATATTTTTTTAAAGAAATTGGAATAAACAACTGCATACTTTTACAGAGAAATTTAGAAATCTAACCATACACAGCACTGTAGCAGGACAACCCGATCACATTTTTTTTTCTTCTCTCTTGTTTTCATTTATTACCCCCTTTCTTTAAACAAAGATTTACTTGAGAGACAGCATAGCAGTAATTGATGTGACATGACAAGGTGCTTATTTAGAAGACCAGAATGACAGGCATTCCAAGCATGATACTAGTATTAGACATTGCTATTCAAAACCAGCTGAAAAGTATAATAATGAGGTATAAAAAGTAAAGCCATATTAATATGCTGAACTGTAAAGGGCTCAAGTCAATGACTTCTGACACTGCCATTCTTATGAATAACCCACTACTATTGTGGACTACTGGAGTATATTGGATAATTTTTCTGAAGTCAAGCACCTATAATATTTAAATGGCAATGGAATATTCATATCTGACAAAACTAAACAAAAAAGGGGATACAAATGGAGAACCATATTGTATCTACACAAAATAGTTAGGATAGATATACAGCTACTTTCTCCTAATTCAATGAGAAGAAATATTTGTACCTAGTCTTTTGACAGGATAACAGCTCTGCATCTTGTGTTATGAATAACCACTACAAAAACTACAGCATGCATTATATTAATTATTGAAACTGTCCTATTAATGAGTTTTGGAACTTTCTTATTGCTATTTGTTTCTCAATGAAATTGAGAAATTTATTTTCTCAATGTTAAGTAGTGCTCTTTACTTATGCAAAAAACTTCAAAAAGTGAATGCAGTTTCAGTTTTACTTGTTTCAGCCTTATTGCATTTGCAGTATAGGAAAGAAATGCCTAGGTGAACCACACAATAGAACTGGCATAACTTGAAACTCTCTGAAGTAGCTCACAATAGAATAGACAGAGAGCTCTGAAATGCTTTATAATTCTAAAAATTATACATATTGTAGTGCAATGCTTATCCTCTTTCGCTAAGTAATTAAATTGCACATAAGATCACAATAATATTGCTTAATTGGAGAAAAAGTGTATTTTATATTCACAGGATTCACAAAACCAGAATTGAACACTGGAAATAATTTGGACTCAGTATCTTATGTATTGTCTTAGTACTTTTTCATTTCTGGAATCAGATATCTGACACAAGTAAAAGGAAGAAAGGCTTATTGTAGCTATTTGTTTGTCAAGGTTTCAGTCCGTAGTTAGCACCAAGGAAGGGCAGAATGGCAGTGGGACAAGGCAGAAGAGAAACAGTCCATGGCAGAACTGGGGAAAAAAGAAACAGTAAAACTTTCTTTCCCTCTGTATTCTATCAATGCGACGAATGTATTGGTTGGTGTCAGTCACATCCAGAGAGTTTCTTCTGTCCTTAGAAAATCCATTCAGCCATGTCCAGAACTACTGTAAACCCATCTTGCAGCAATTCCAGTTGCATACACCCTGAACCGTGACCGAGCACCTCCCCAAAGCTTCATATATGGAGCACACGCAGCTTCACGGGAGCATGTAAGAATGAGCCACATGATAACATTTTAACAAATTAAAACAAAAGGGAGGTTGAACTTCAACTTACAGTAAGCCATGGAGAATTGACTGAGATGTTCAGGGAGGAAAATGATAGTGACTTTAACATCTCATCTCCATGTCATATACAACTCAGTGATGAGTTTTCTTCCTGGTACAGAGGAAATCGAGGGCAGCTTCATATGGGGAAAAAGGGAGAGTAGAAAATGCTCCTCTTGTCTGTTGGTTCTCTGTTGCCATCAGCTCAAATGCTTCTGCCAAAATAACTTATATTGACATAGTATGCTCTAACCCTGCTGTATAATGTAATACACAAAGGACTGACTCATTGGTTTCTGTCTTCTCCAGAGTATTGGTCATTTCCTTTCCTTGATAAAGGGCTTAGTCCTCTGTTGAGGGAAATGATAGTGTGTAATCAAAACTGAAATTTTCCCAGAAAGCAAAATAACAGAATTCATTAATAATTTATAGGTGTATTGTGTTATAATACAAAGGGAAGTGAACACTAAATTGAAAGAATAATGCTCAAGTCCCAGATTTTAGAATTACTGTGGGGAATTTTTGAGATTGCAAGTTTTTGCAAAACTGGCTTTCTCACTCTGTAAATTATAGCTAATACCCAAACATTCTTATGAAGTTCAAAATTAATGGTAAGCATAAAGTATAAATAATATATAAAACTCAAAAAATATGTGTTTGCTATTCTTTTTTTCCTCTTTCCCACAAAAAATGATTTGGCCCCATATAGGGTTTCTTTGATGAGAAATTATGTATAATTCTTATTTTCCCAAGCCTGGTCCTTGCACTGAACTCTGCTGACATTACCATGCTACCCTGAGATCTGCTTTTATGGACAACACAGCATGAAATTTAAAAACAGAACACATGAGATACACATCCACAATTTTTGTCTTTCTGGTTTTGTAGCCTTTGCTGGAAGACAGTCTTTTTTTCACAGTGAAAGACAAGTTTTAGGGATCTATTTCCTTACCTTCAAGAAGGTGACACATACACCTTCTTCATAGGGATCCTGGGGAGAATCAATGTGATTACATATGTGATGGAGTGCTTATAGGACATTCGATGCATAGGTTCTTGGACCATGACAGTATGCACAGCGACACACATGGGGAGTCCACTTCCCCCATCCCATCCCATCCCATCCCATCCCATCCCATCCCATCCCTCCCTCTCTCTCTCTCTCTCTCTTTGCAGAACCAGATATTGAACTCAGGCCCTTGTGCTTACCAGGGAAGTGCTTACTCTACTGAGCCATCTCTCTGGCCCCACATCTATTCTTAATATCATTCTTTTGTGAACACAGGAGAAAGTTAAGCATTGATAAACTAGTATATGAAAGCTCTGGTAAGCTTTAGTGGAAATGCTGACATAAATTTAGAGATGAAGAAGTGACTACTGTGCCAAAATTAAAGCTTGGTGCTAAAAAGCTTTAATCTGGTGCTGAAAATATTAAAACAAATGAATACAAATACAAGGATTAGTATTAGTATACACTGCAGATATCAATAAATTGAAAAGCCAGGAGTAATAAAAAATAACTATAATCAATATAAAGAGAATAGGTAAAAATGTGACTTAAAACTTGTAGATTATACAACAGAAAATATCAGAGCATTAGTCAATGCAATCAAATTAGTATTACTCATTAGATAATCAGACTGGTATTAATTATTATACATTTTATTCAACTATATTTGTATATTTTATACTAGAGAAAACATTTATGCACTTTTTGTGCAACTTTATTTATTTTTATGGAACTGTACTTTTCTTTATACAATCAAAAACTACTTCCTTGTGTTCAAAATTTGTTAACATGGTACCAGAAAATCAATTTAATTTATCTTTACTGGGTGTATTTTTGTTTTGTTTTGTTTTGTTTGTTTGTTTTTGTTTTCGCAGATCTAGGGATTGAACTCAGGCCCTTGCATTTGTCAGGGAAGCGCTTATTCTACTGAGCTGTCTTCCCAGCCCCCTCACCTGCATTTTTAAATAAAAATTATATGTCTTTTTAAAGTTTCCTTTAAAAGTTTTGTCATCCAGGAAATCACACCATGAAAGAAAAAGTAGCTTGAGAATTGCTGTAGTTTCTCACTTTGTTCACTTGTAGACACTAGCTATACTCACTGGTAACATACCAAGCACTGTTAGAAAGCTTGTCAGGATGCTCAGGTACAATGTCGTCACTATATTTGGGTTATACAACGAGCTATTAAGCATTATCATGTAAACTGATTCAACTCTGCCTTTAAAGAGATGATCAGAAAGCAATGCATTACTCTTAATTGTGTTTGAGCTCCAGGTTGTGTCACCTTTTTCTGCTCTTGGAAGTTCATGGACCCTAATTCCAATCCTCGGTATAATGAATGATGGCAGATTTCCTATAGCTGTGTGCTGACTCCTTCTATTGCCTGCAATATCGCACGAAGAGAGATGACTTAGTCAATGTAGATAAAAACGTTTTTCATCAAAAGTAAGCTGGAACACTACAATGGAAAATAAGCTCAGTCTGACTTTATGAATGGTAAAAATTTCCTTGCCAGAATGTGCAGTGGCAAGTTTTGTTAATATTTATTTCAATCTGCACAAGAGTAACACAATCAACAAGATCAATTCTGTTGGACACACCTGTCATAGGATATTAATGTATCTACTTCCAGCCAAAAATAGATTTAAAGCAGCATTGTGGTTTAGATTTAAATTTATCTTAATACATCAAATTTTATTTTTTAAGGAGGAAACAAAATTAAAACATTGATGAATTTAGTTTTTGCTATTATTGAGGGTTAATATGCAATTCCATTTAAGACAAAAACAAACCAAAATTTACAGTAATTTCTTTAGAAATAGCCTTGTACTGGAATGGCTGTCACTAATTTTCTACCCAGGCCCATGAGAGTTCATTTTACTTCTACAAAAGTGAGGAACTTAAAGTCTGTCTGAAGGGATACATAAATGGTAAAGTTTTATAAATTATATTTAAAATGCACATGAGAGACTTGGGGAGATAGCTCAGTGGCATAAGCACCTGCCTGGCAAGTGCAAGGTCCTGAATTTTATCTCTAGTACTGAAACAACAACAACAATAAATAAAATGCACAGAAATAAAAATGCAAAAGCCATCACTCTTGAAGCATAAAAGGCATGATGCCTATATGTAATTCTAATAATAAATCAATACTACTTTGTTGTTACATTTTCTCACTGATAAATTCAAGAAGGAAAACTACATGTAGTAAATATATTTTCCTCATGAGTGCAGGCATTTTTCTACACATTGCTGGAATGCTTTCCAAATGAATAAAATCAAATTGTGCCAGATGCAGCATGAAACCCTGCAGCGAATTCCAAGTGAGCAGAAAGGAAGACCAAAGTTTGTGCGGGTAGGCTGACAGCATCCTATGTGATTTAACTTTCACTTTTTTGCACTGAAATTCACACCCTGCTTCTTCCTTCTCAGTGATCGCTGCACATACTGGCCTTTTTTCCACTTCTCAAATATGTCCAATTTTGAGCTGTAGCTTTTTGTACTCTTTATTTTCTAGTCATGGTATAGCACGTGTAATTTCTTCACTCTGGGCAAGTTCAGACCTCATTCCAATAAAAATCGTCATGAATGGCTTGACTAGAAGTGCGATTCCCACCCTTTCCCTGCTGAGCAGCCTCTTCAGTGACTCAGCTTACCCATCATTTGTGAGTGTGTCCACAGGCTCAGAAATAGTTTTCTTTTTTTCAGAGCCATGCACCTCTGACAGAGTAGAAGGTCAACAAATCTTTATTCAACTAATGGTTAGATATGTTGACTATTTCATGAACACATTTAAAACTTATCACTTTGTATAAATTAATCTCTCATATATTCATATTGTTTTTTGAACATTAACAAAAAATATAACTGATCAAAAAAATTATCGGCACCAACATTCTGTAGCAGACATATAGAAGCAATTAACTGGGGACACTTACCATTTTTGTTGGTTGATTTAAAAAATAGAAATCCAAGAGATTTTTAAGAATCAATGAAACATCATTAATTCATAATTTTTAAATGATCAGATTATTGTTCTTTGCCCGCTTTTCACTTGCAAAATATTTTATTTTAGAAATACTTATTTGTAAAATAAAATACTTGAGTGTGAATATTAGCATTCAGGGTTGATGGAATTAATCAGACAAGAAAGTCTTGATCTTTCAGACTTTGGAGGGAATAGCTATATAATAAAACTGAAAAATAAGAATCACAAGTAGAAGGGCTGAACAGTGTTTGAGCATGGAAAATAGAACAGGCAGGAGGGGGAGTGTGATTCTCTTGACCCTGCCTTCCAGAGTGATGGGATTACAGCCATATTACATTATTCTAGTTTTGAATGGATCCTTTTATATACTTTTACTTTGTATTTTCTAAGAAATAAATTTTATTCTTTTAATTTTAATTTTATTTTAAAGAGCATAAAAATTAGAATTAAAACAAAGCATTACAAGTGCTGCAGAACTTCAGTTAATAAAGTAATGTGAATTTCTCACTGTTTGTTGGAATACCCATGATATCATCTTCCAACCAGTTCATATTACCAGATATATGCATGTAGAATTTAGGAGGAAAAAAATGTATAAGAAATTAAGAAAACAAAAAGTACAAATAATTGCAAAAAGGAAACAAAATAAACGTTAACTGCTTCTTTCCATAGATCAGCAAAAACACATAGTACAGTTGTCCAAACTATCCTGCTTACATGTATAGATATATCTCTTTCCCACACTCCCTCTCCTCTCCTTCTCAATTCAGTAACTCTTTCCTTTTGAATAAGCTCATTCCTTTTTCCCAGGATCTATTGTACCCTTCTACATACCGCTTTTCTCTTTCAGGTTCTCATACTAGCAAGACAATATAATATTTGCACATGCAGTGTGATTTATTTTACTTAAGAGTATGTTCTCTAGTTGTATTTATCGAAAAAACCCTCAAATTATCCTATTTTATAGCTGAATAATACTTCATTGTATAAAAATACCACATCTTCTTTATCCATTCTTCAGTTCATGGACATCTGGGTAGTTTTCAGAATTTAGCTATGACAAATTGTGCTGCTATAAACAGGGTGTTCCTATATTGCTGTGCTATGATGCTTTTACTTCTGCAAAAACACTTTGGAGAGGAATAGCTAGCTTGAGTGGAATCTCCAATCCTAGCTTCATAAGGAATCTCTAAATGTATTTCCATAGTTACTGTTGTTGTAGCAGCCTGCATTCCCAATAGCAGTGGAGAAGTCTTCCTTTTTCTCCATAGCCTTTCCAGATTGTTATTGGCTCACTTCTTAATGTTAGCTTTTTTTTTTTTTTTTTTTCTGGGATGAGATGGAATCTCAGTGTCGTTTTCATTTGTATTCCTCAAATGATGAATGATTTTGAATATTTTTTCATATATTTACCTGCCATTTGTATTTCTTCTTCCAAGCATTGTATATTCATTTCAGATGCCCATTAATTGAATCATTTTAAAAGGCATGATCATTTCACAAGAAGGCAGAGAGGAATCAAGGTCTGTATCACTTCTATGCCAAAATCAAGCATTTGTGTTTCCTTTGCCATTTCTCCACTCCCACCTCTTCAGGTTCACAGCTGCAGTAGTCCAGAAGATTGGAAGGAGGCTTCAGAGAGCCAGCCTTTGAGGCTTTCCTGTGGTGATAATAGCTATAGGGAGAAAAAATAAATTACCAAAACAATTTTATCAAATCATTATTCTGTCCTAATTTGTATTTATGTATCAATTCACATAATTCTTCCAGCTCTGGAAAGCAGTACTATTAATAACAGGTGGACCATAATCACAATAGATGGAAAGAGAACAGTTTCAAACAAAGAGCCTTTACTCTGACCATATAGAAATACTTATGTCCAGGTTAATTCCCAGTATATTGCTTGGTGTTCTATTTGTGGAAGGTTCCTTAGAGAGCTGGTATATTCAGGGCAGACTAGACCAGTACACCTTGGAAAAATCTCTTGTGTATTATTAAGACAGGAGAACCAATAGGTCTAAGTCACTTGGATTAGAAGTTTAAAAACTGGTAAGAACTTTGTTCTAGTTAAATACTTTTCATCCTTCATTCTCCCAAGTTTCTTTGTGACCCCTTGAAAAAAAATAACTGACAGTACTAAAGGTATCCATTACATAATGATTTATAGTGGAATAAATTGTCAACTAGTCTGCAGAGCTCTCTCGGAAGCTGCTCAAATCATGCTGAGTGCAAGAAGTGACAGTTGGGGAAATGTGCCCTTGTTCCTGTACTTCTTGTCATCACCACATATCAAAACCAAGGCATTCACAAGGACACTCACATCTCACACCTTACCTACTCTCTTAGTTACTTTTCTCATTGCTGAGAAAAAAAAAAACATACAATGGCCACAGTGAAAGGGGAAAAAGTTTATTTGTCTCACCGTTTGTACATGATTCTTTCCATAAGCAGATTCAAGGCAAAAGGATTTACAGAGAAAAGTTCATGGTAGACAGAAGTTAGCAGAGCAGCAAGAGTCTTAAGGATAAGGCCCCTTTCTGCTCTCTATATCTTTTCCAGGTTACTCAGGGTGGACAGCATTCAAACACTCAATTGCAACATTGTTGACCCTTGCTTTACACCACAAATGGCACTTGACCTTAGCCAAAAGGCCTAGAAATGATTGCACTTTGAGCCAATCCCAGCAACATACACTTGTGATCCAGCCTCCTCTGAAAAACCTCCACCTAAAGCAGCATGAGTTTTTCAGGTGGTGCTCTGATTTCTGTCTAGATGTTTCTCCCAAACCATGGACTTTGTTTCCACACAATACCTAGAGTAATAGACTTTCTTCAGGAGTTTCTGAATGTGGAGTGGGATTAAGGGTACTGGAATTAAGTGCCTAAGTGCTATACCAGACTAGGGAGGGTAGCATGCCTACAATATAAAGGACCCAAAGAATTTCTCTTCTCTCTCCTCTTCTCTCTTCTCTCTTTTCCTCTTTTCTCTTCTATCTTGCACCATCCCACCCGGCCTTAAAGCCAGCCAATTATGGACTGAAATTTCTAGAAATTGTGAGCTCAATAAATCTTTCCTTCTTTGACTTAGGGTGTCATATATGTTGTCTTAGCAATGAAAATAGTACCTAAAACAAGGGACATCGGAACACAAGCTTTAACACTTTGGAAGATGTAGAAGAACTGAAGACTATTTCATTTTCACCCTGAAGCTCAAGCACTGAAAATTGGCTGTGTAATTTATGTCTAATAACGTTTTTGTAGATGAAAGAAAAAAACAATGAAAGGAGTAATAAGGAGAGTTGATGCGTACAATCATGATTGCCCAGGCTAGACACCTGACGTACAATGCAGCAGCATCGGAAAGAGGCATAGTTCCATGTTTATGATTGACATTTAATGCTATCAACACACGGATCTGACAGTTATCTCTACTGATTATTAAGATAGCTTTGTAAGCAGAACTGTCTAAGCTGTAGTGATTTTTGGTACACATCCATAAATCCATCTATTTATTTTCATGTTCTTGGTATTTTGTCAGGGGAAGATAGGTGTTTATGTTTTCCTCCCTGTGAGCTAGTTTAACCCCTTTATAAGTAAATTCAAAATAAAAGCATTTGTTGCTAAAAGTTATAAATATCAGTTACTAGACACTAAATGAATATTCTCCAGGGCCTTCTAAGGTTATTATGGTGAGGCTTAATGGAGCAGGAAATTCATAAACATTTCAAGGTAAACTATGAAATGTGATGCTCAAGTTGGCAAGTCTTGGGTGTAGCATTTTGCTTTTAACTTAATTCTCCAAACAAGCATAAAATATTTCCGAAACTTTTAAAGACATGTACTGTACACACATTAGGAACAATACCATTGTTTATATTTGAGTTGTATGCAAATATTTATTACCTTGTTGGCTGTTCTGTTTTTTGTGTGCATCTTGGCCAATGCACCAAGTCAAATCTACTGAAGGCTTTGCTTGATATACTCTTTGAAGCTGTTTGAGAATCTACACCACAGCACAGACCTAAATACATGTTAATGTGTTTAAAGTTTTGTTTTCTGTGTTAGCATATGTTGTGTAACTGTACAGTTAGAGAAAAGTGATATTTAGAACATTGTTAACATAAAAATCCGGGCAGTGTTTAAAATGACAGAATACAGAGCTAAATACATGTACTTATGTCCCCATCAACAACCCAAGCTTCGTGCCTCTAAATGGGATTATTTTTTTAAAAAGGAATAAAAAATTAAAAAGGAAATGTGCATGATGTCTAAAAGAATTTAAGTTATTGTGTTTTATTTTTCAGCTGAATATTTCATCGGAAAGAATTCCCTCTAAGATTGCTGTCAAGGAACCCAAGAAACTGAATCAGTTCTCTAGGAGCAGTTTGTCAGAGTTCTCTCCTTAGGAACTGAGTATAAGCAGAGTTTCTCTGACACATCCACATTTCTCTCGATTGTTGTGAGCACCTGACATCGAAGGGCTCTGTTCCTCAGCACAGAGAGGAAGCTGTGAAACTCTGAACTTCCCAAACTTTTATTTTTCTGGGATTTTTTTTTCTTCTACTGATTGAAAGAGTTTTACATATATTTCAAATTGGATTACAAATTCTTTGAAGAAAGAGACATTACTTCTTACACTTATTTGAATACTGTGCAACAAGGATTTGTACAAGTATTAAATGTGAGTTAATTATTGATTTGAATGATTTGAACATCTACAGCCCACAAAAATTACAAAGGAGAGTTTTTATCTGTGTAATTTTATTTGTACAGCTTGGACAAATAGCTCACATTGTAAATGCCTTCAAATATGTTTTTCAATCAATCAATAAATATTTACTGAAAGGCTTCTGTGTTTTCAGTACACTACAGGACGAGTCATAATAGGGATGAGAAAAATCCTTAAAATCTACTGTTGGCCTAGTTCTATTGAAAACAGTTACTTCAATTTCCATGTAACTTTATCACCAAGTATTACTTTATATAATGTGTTTTGAGAAAATCCTCAAATATTATTACGTATTTAAGAATGAAAGTAAAATATTCACCAACTTTTGAAATGAAGAATAATAAAAAGTGCTTTGTTTTCAACTTAGTTTACATATATGTAAATTTGTGATATTATATCCGGAAACATTTAAGCTAGTTACTAAGAAACTATAAGTAAAAATTAATTTTTATTTTATAAAGTACTCTTAAAATTTCATTATTAAAGTATTCAATATTAGGATATATATAAATCTTACATTAATCTATTTATATATAAGATATTGCATAATATTAACATATTTTATATATTACAAATGCACTCTTAAAATGATTTTTTCAGAGGAAGTGCATTTTAGAGTCAACAACTTTTTTTTAAGTGTAATGACAAGTTGCATACAAACAGATTTGGCCATTTAAAATCAAAATTTGCTGAGGCAAAAAAATGAAGCTATAATTTAAAATCTGTTAAGACATGTAATAAATCCTATTACACTTAATGCAAAATAAGTTTATAAAGTACTTTGGAGACAGTTTATGTATCAGAACAAAAGACTTCTATTAATTAGTTAAAAGAATTGAGAACAAAGAATCCTATCAAATGTTAATTTTCTCCATATGTTCAAAATGAGCTTGAAAGATACAAAGCAAATATGATTAATTATTAATAAAAATATAATATTTTAATTGTTTATTTGAGACCACACATTAACAATTATGAAAAAAAGTATGAGAATATGAATAGAATGAAAATTTCATATGAACAAAAAGTTGGCTGAAGTACAGATAAAATTCTTTTCTTTCTTTATATATTTGTTACAGGACTCACGGCATACCAGGAATCGAACCCCTGCCTCTGTGCTTGCCTGAGCAAGTGCTTAGTCCACTTAGTTTGCTGAGCTATGTCACCTGCCAGATAAATTTGTAAATAGTTAAACAAAGTTAATGTAAAGAAAAAGATATGCTGAGCCCCTCTTCTAAGTAAAATGAGATAGCATTTTCTTTGTGTTAATAGAAATGCTGCAAAGCAGCCACATACCGTTCTGGAGAGGATGAGACCAACACTAGCCTCTTGCGTGGTGGTTAGAATAGCCTTAGAATCACCTGACAATGCAAACATTACGCTTTAATAATGTATGTACTCCTTAAATTAAGCATTAATTTTCTGGCTGTATACTTTTCACACAGTGATCAGAGAAATGCACAAACAGTCATAGATCCTCGACTGTACTGCCCTTTTTGAGGGGTAAAAAGCACTGCAAAATGTGACACTACCCATACATATTAACTGATCTGGAAACTGGTGTGAAATATATTGCTAAGTATAAGCCAAGACAACACAGCACAAGTCTTTCATAGTGCACATTTGGATGATTAATTACATGACACAAATAAAACTCAGCAAAGAACAGTTTTGGGTGTGGACCACATCCACTCCTTCCTTCAACCTTTGTGTGTTTCTCTAGGGATTTTAATACTCTAACTGGGCTCTGCATATACATTGACTGTGGGTGTATCCCTAAACTCTCATTCTCTACATAACTGAACCCTATTTTCATGCCTTTGCTTGAATTTTTGAATTTGATCTTGTGCAACACACAGAGTAAGAAAACAAAGAGAGGCAATGTACAGAAATAGTGAATAACAAGGAAATGCAAAATTATGTAGTATGGTAAGAAACATTTCTGAGGAGTTCAGTCTTGGAATGAGAATCAAGCAGAGGAGAGAGGACAGCATATGCAAAGCCCTGGGGCAGGAAGGTGCTCAGGTCTGAAAACCTAAAGGGAGAGATGCAAAGGTGATGGGGAGGCAGCAGAAGGTGAATTGAGATGTGGTAGACAAGGCTCCGATGGGTAACCACGTTCAGGTCAAGGCTAGGCGGCTGAATTTACTCAGTGTAATCAGGAGCTATTGGAAGTGGTGAGGGATGATTTAAAATTTAAAGGTTGCACTGGTTTGTGTAATTTTAGTTGTGATGCCCCTGAAAACAAATAAATGAACAGCAAGAACAACCACACCACTAAATACAGAAAAGTTACTCAAAGCGATGACATAAGAAGCTCGAGTCCACATAGACAAGCAGCATTACACAACTCCCTTCTTTAACAAAGTGGGGTTACATAAGGATTTTGATAGATTTGCCTGAATATAAAGAAATGTTCCCATTTTCAGTTCATATGGAATATCATTCAAACAGGAAATAACCAATTTTATAGGGATGAGATTAGCACTAGGAAAGTTAATGATACTTGAGGGGAAAAAAATCCTGAGGAGAGGGAACTTTAGAAAAGGGAGAGCTAAAGAGTACCTGTAAAAGTGCCAGCTGATCTTTTAAAGTCCAGAGCCTGCGTCATTAGTCCTGAGAGTACAGTTGGCTAATTCTTGGACTGTGCCCTTGAAGGAAGATTGCAAGCAACCCATCAGACACAGCAGCTAAAATCGGATGATGTAAGCACAGTTGTCAGAAACAAAGTTCTGTGGAGGCAAAAGTTGGACCATTCAAAAGGAGGGAATTTGTGAAACTCTGAGAGCTTTGAGCTGAGACCCCAAGAAATCATAACCTCAGAATAAGACAGAGTGGTGGCAGCATAGCCACAGAGACAGAAACCTGGGAATATAAACACTGCCATGGATTCTTAGAAACCTTCCTTCCTTTCTTTCTTTCTTTCTTTCTTTCTTTCTTTCTTTCTTTCTTTCTTTCTTTCTTTCTTTCTTTCTTTCTTTCTTTCTTTCTTTCTTTCTTTCTTTCTTTCTTTCTTGTGGTACCAGGAATCAAACTCAGGGCCTTGAGCTTGTGAGGCAAGTGATTATGCCACTGAACTATCACCCTGTCCCTCTTAGAAACATACATAATGGAGGAGAGTTAAAAACTTCAGATGGTGTATAATTCATTTTTATACTTTTCTGCTGGATGAGACCTAGGTAGATCAAAACTTATATACCAACACAAGAACTTTATATTTCCTATGTGGTCATTGAAGTCCTCTCAGGGTTTGTCTTGTAGTCCTGTACATTATTCTGTAGTTCCTTTGTCTGTATCATCCATGTGGATGAGTCACAGCCAATGCTTGACCAGATTGCTCTCTGTGAGAGCTTGAGAGAAAGTTTTCTCTTCATGTGACTCTCCCCAGGCACACTTTAGAACTTCAATCTCTTTCCTCTGTGACTCCATAATCTTCTTGTTCCGAAAATTTGTTGCAGTACAGGCTCTCCTATGTCCTGAGTCTTCGCTGACCTTGAAAGGCTAGGGCCAAAATGTTGGCTGGCCTTGTGGCTCTTCTATTTCTCCAACCAAAAATGAAGTATACATCGTGAGCCCATAATATTAAACTGAGCTGTAAATGGATATGGTTGACAATTTCTTTGAATAACTCACTATGGTTGCAGAATGCTGGACTGTGTTGGATTGTGGTGTCGAGTTCAAGCACCTAAGTTAGTTGAATGTCAGTGGAGTGGCCACTTTTGACAGGTGTAGACAAAGGAAGGGTTGTAGAAGGAAAAAATCATGATGTGTGTGTATAGACAGTACAGTTGGGATAGATAATGCTGTGCTTCTACATAATTCTTTGAGAGGCAAGATCTGCACTAATGCTGGTTGGACAGGATATTATGTCGGCTTCTAGTACTATGGTCATCCACTAGGTAAATAATTATTGAATTTTTGATATAATTCAGGTATAAAAAATAAGATAAGTAAGCAACTACACTCTTAATTCACTGATAAAAGATATCTGCTAAAATAATATCTGTAAATATAATATCATGTATGCACCTTGTACAATACCAAAACATTATGAAAACAGTTTGCAATGTATTGATTCATCGAATCTGTATGGTTAAGGTGTCTTGAAACTGTCTGATTGACATTTGTATTTTAATAAAAAAAAAAACTTCAGATGGAGGAGCTTGAGTTAGTCAGTTGATGGGATTAGCTGAATGAAACTTCAAACTTAACTTTCATAAAAGTAAGAAAAGAAAAATAAAATCCATCCACACACACACAAAAACAAAACAAAACAAAACAAAACAACCGAACAGTATTTTGGAATTCTTTGAAGTTTCCTGTTCTACTGTACTTTGGAAAGATTTTCTTACAAAACAAGAATGTTTATTCTAGGGAATTTTTTTCTGAACTTTTCTATATTTGAATTATGGAATAGTTTCAGTTTCCCAGAGAAACTGAATGGAGAGGATGTATTCATATTTTTGTGATTTCCTGTGTCTGTGTATCTGCAGCTATCTTGATCTATTTAGAAGTAGGACAGGTTTATGAAATAAAGAAGGCAAGGAAAATGGAAGAGAAATAAGGAAGAATGAAAGCAGAAAAGACGGGAGAGAGGGAGGGAGTGAGGGAAAGGAAAGAGGAGGAAAAAAGAAAGAAAATGAAAAAGAAAGCAAGCAAGCAAGAAAAAAAAAGATTATAAAGAATTGACTCACTGCATTATAGAGTGGCACATCTAAAATGTACAATGACCCCCAAGAGAGTTTGTGGATTAGCACCAAGTCAAACCCTGGAAGGCTAGAGAGTAAAATGAGCCCATACAGCAGATAGAGTCCTTAGTGGTCTCCTAAAGAACTGCGTTTTGAAAATAAAGAAAAAGAGAACTACTTTTTTGCACAAGGAAATTGTCATTTTATTGGCAGCAAATACAGTTACATCTGTAGCCATTCTATTAGGTTTTTTTTTTTTTTTTTCATTTCTTTGCCTGTATTGAGACAGTCTCTCTAAATTGTCCAGGATGGACTCCAGGTTCCCATCCTTCTGCCTCAGCCTTCCAGAGTCAGAGGACTACAGGCTTGTGCTGCTTTGCCAACCAGGACAGGGTCTTTCTGTTATATTCATATCTTTAAGTAATTAGATGAGGAACATACATATTCTGGAAAGTAATGTACTCAAACTTTACCAAATTGAGGGTTTTTTTTTTGTTTGTTTTTTTTTTTGTTTTTGTTTTTGGTGGTACCAGGGATTGAACTCAGGATCTTGTGCTTGCCAGGCAAGCTCTTACTCCACTGAGCTATCTCTGCAGCTCCATCAATTTGAGTTTTGATGTCATCCAAAACTACTTCCATATTGACACATACAATTAACCTATAAGGTACAATTTTCATAAAATCCAGAAGTTAAATGTGCACCAAAATAAGTTTTAACAAGTACACTCTTTTTTGAGGTTTTTCTTTTTTCTTTTCTTTTCTTTTCTTTTCTTTTCTTTTTTTTTTTTTTTTTTTTGTACACAGGGTCTCACTATGCAGCCCACATTCACAGTGATCCTCCTGCTTTCTGTCTCCCTAGTGCTGGGATTACAGGCGCGCGCAACCGCGCCCGGACTCCAATCGCCGGCTCAGCACACCCGAAGGCAGGGCCGGGGCGGCAAGCTGAAGCAGGGATCGAACCCTGGCCGCTGCGCTTACCTAAGCAAGCGCTTAGTCCACTGAGCTATACCGCCTGCTGCCAACCATACATTTGAGAACATTTCTGTCCCTTAGGTTTCCTCGTGCACTGTGCATTTACTCTGTGTCTGTGCCACTCTGTCTCTATGCCAGGAAAACACTGAATACGTATTTAAGACTAGTTCATCTCTCTTCTGTAACTATCTGTTAATGAAATATGAATTCTATAGTGTTTTGATTACACTTTCAATTATATTTTAAACCATATTTCATAATAATATATACATATATATCATTATAATATATATTTACTCATTTAGCTCATTTCTGAGGTTCTGTTTTTTTCAGTAGGGCTGTTACTATGTGACATTATTCAAGTAATTTTGGAAATATCAGTTGTGCACTTTTGGAAAAATTCTAGTAGTGAATTTCCTGGACCACAATGAGTTAAGTGTGTTTTAAACTTGTAACGAATCACCAGCTGACTCCAGATGTTCCAAGTAATAATCCCAGTTTCTCTTTTAGCAGGGGCTTGCACAATTTTTAATGGTAGTATATACTTAGCAGCATTTGGAATTGTCATTTTTTAAAAACTTTTAATTATTCTAGAATGCTGAAATCTTGCATTTAATTGCATTTATCTGATAACTAATTATATAAAATACTAAACTGTATTCTTTTGCAGTTTGTACACTTAGGGAGAAGTTTTTGTTAAATGTCTTGTCCACTTTTATTATTTGATTTTTTGTTACTGAGAGATTCATAATAATGTATATTAATAAAAATAATATTGTAGAGATTGTATTAATCTTTTACCTGACAGATGCATGGAAAATATTATCTTGAGGTCTGTGATTTATCTTTTCACTTTACAAACCTTTTTCATCTGTTGAAGTCTAACTTACCATTGTTATTAGTGATATTTTTGCTCTAAGAAATATTTACCGTAATGTTATGAAAATTATTTTATTCTAGATGTGAGATATTTTCAGCTTTTATATGTTTATCTATTGTCCTTTATGATTTTTAAAGCATGATTTAAGTTTAACTATTTTGTAATAAACTGTATAATTTGATGACTTTTCACAACTACCTCTCCATAGATGCATTATCACAAGTAATATGATGAACATCACAAAACATGTTTTAATCATTGAAAAATTATCTAAAAATGATACAGAAAGACAAAGGTGGCATCCTTCCTAAGTTCCAAGGATCTCAGTTTCATGGAGGTTGCTTTATTTCTTTTTTCACGGTCCTGAGCAAATGTTTTCAGTACAAGTTTGCTCTGATTTTTCCCAAAAGGGCACTGTATACTTTCAAGTCCAATGTACTTTTTGTTTCTTTCTCTTCTGCATCTCAAGCACTTAAACGAGCCTAAATAGTTTCATCCATCCTACTTGATTAGCCTCATCTTACTTAGACCACAGGTTTTTTTAAAAGTTGCTTAGCTTTCCAAATTCTTAATTACTTTTTTGAAGTTGTAGTAAAATATATGTTACAACAAAATTGAGTTTTAACCAGAGCCAATATACATTTATTGGTATAAACTCAATTTACTTTATTGTACAACCGTTACTGCCCATGTCTAGGAGGCTGAATCACCCAATACCGATATTCTGGGATCACTGGGCAGTAATTCTCCATCTCCAGCTTGGTGTGGTGGCACACGCGTGGAATCCCAGCCATGGGTCAGCCAAGGCCAGAGAATCACAGTGAGGTTGAGGCCAGCATGGAACAAGGAACATCTGTCTCCTGGGCTTCCAAACCCTGTAAGCCATAACATACTTTCTAACTGTAATTTCTTTTATATTGTCTTGTGCAATAGAATCAATACTATATTTTCCCTACATGAATACTAAATAACTATAGCCCTTTCAAACTATATTTACTGAAAAATTATATACTCAGATTTTTATTGGAATTGCTCTATAGATCCATGTTAGGAGAATTGAGAGCTTAAAAATATTCAAACTTACAATCTTTGAGTAAAATAAGCAAGCCTTACTTATTTAACTCTCTTAAAGGTTTTGTGTTTTCCTCTGTAGTTATCATGCACCCCTCTCATTAAATGTCTTCTCTTTTTGTTTTCTAATGGTATCATAAATGAATTTTAAAATGCTTCATTTTCCAATTACTGCTACTGAGCAAAATTTACCTTCAAATATGGTTTCATTGAGATCAAAATAAAACATGGGTCAGGATGACAAGGAGCCATGCCATGTGCATGGTTGATTTTTTTTTTTTTTTTTTTTTTTTTTTTTTTTTTTTGCATATCTGGAGTAGCAATGACTTCTGACTTTAGCAAACATAGAAGATAGAAGGATTAAGCTTCATTTGTGGAGTAACACATTAAACTACTAACAGGCCTGAAAAGGAACCCTGAACTGCTGATTGCTACCCAGGATTTTCATGGGTGGCAGTTTTGAAAATATTACTTTAAGCAGTACTGATAAATCTGAAAACTAAAAGTGCGGATTGTAGATTGAAGGGAGCACAGTATGTTCAATTATACGTACGCATAGATACAATGTTTCCTATCATAAATATTCATACTACTTAAAGGTCATTCTGACACTAGGTTTATAGAAAAACAAATAATGCATTCAGAGGCCCTTCATAGCTTAGAGTGCTATTAGCAACATCTGCGCTGAGCAGAGCACTGTGATACTCGTGCAGGCCTAGCAAATTGTGGTTTGATTAACTATGGTCTACTTGACCTTACTCATATGACTGAACTGAAATTTTCTATGAAAAAGTGAGCTTTTTTAATCTGCGCTGGAAAAATTACCAGCAAATTTCTTATTTACTAATTGAATGACAATATTGTAATTTGAAACTTATTTAATCATCAAGAAAAATTATCTTAATCTGTCTCTACACAGATTCAATAGAGGCTGCTTAATTCTGGACTTTATAGCTAGTTCCAGGACATTTCTGAACAGTAAAAATGGTTTCCTAGTTATCTTGAATTAAAAATAAAACCTGAGCTTACCCTGTAGTCCAAGTCTACATAGTGCTTGGAGCTTTGTGCTTAACTAACACCTGCTCTTTTCCCAGCATCTCTCGTGGAGGAGGATTTAGGTTAAACTCCTGTAAAAAGGAACAGGGAACTTTTGACTGCCCTGGCCTGGCTCAAAAGTGACTTCCGATGTTGGAAGTATTGTGACCAAACACCTGGGAAAAACAACTTAAACGAGAAAAGATTTACTTGGGCATTTCATCATATCAAGAAAAAAGTGACTAGAGTCATGTTCCATGAACACAAGAAGATTCCACTGATTGAGTTTTCACTCAATAACATTTAATGGAGAAATGCCATCTATAGTTTAGTAGATTTGCTTAGTAAACAGTTTATGTCTTAGCATGTTCATTGAGTTTTGATTTTTTTTAGCTAGTCTGCCTGTTTCTTTCTCCTGTTAGAATCTTGTTATATTTGCATTGCGTATCATAAGCACATTTTTTTTGTTTACAAAGTTTTATTTATTTATTTATTTATTTATTTATTTATTTATTGCCATACCAGGGATTGAGCTCAGGCCCTTGTGCTTGCCAGGCAATTGCTCATTCTACTGAGCTATCTCCTGGGTCTGAGATGTGAGTTTGAATTGTTTGCATATGGATAGCAAGTTTTCCTAACACTACTTAGTATAGAAGCTGTCTTCTTTCCACAACATGCTTTTGGCCCCTTCATCAAAGATCAAAGAGTTAAATGCACTTGCAGTGGTTTCTGCATCTTCTGTTCCATTGATCCGCACATCTACGTTCATGCCAGTACTTTGCTGTTTTTACAGCTATAACTTGGTCACATGACTTGAAGCCTGACACTGTGGTTTCTCCTGCTTTGCTCTTGTTATGCAGCAGTGCTTTTGCTATGCTGAGTCTCTTCTGGTTCTGTATAAATTTTAAGAGACATCTGCTATAATAATGTCTGTAAGTATAATATCATGTATGCATTTTCTATGATATCAAAACACTATGAAAACAGTTTGCAGTGTATTAATTTATCAAATCCATCTTGTCAAGGTATCTTAAAACTGTCTCATTGATATTTGTACTTCAATAAAATAAAAATTGAAAAAAAAGAACACGGGTGATTAGACAAAACCAACATAGCCAGAATGGCCCTACTTCCAAAATTAATCTGTAAATTGTATGCATCCCAATCAAAAAACAAGCAACGCTTTTCACAGAAAAGGAGAAAGCAATCATAAGCACATTTTTAAGAGCTAGTTAGCAGAAAAAAATAGAGAGAATATTTATTTCATGTCTCTTAGTTTGAAAGCCACAATCATTTTAAGAGATTTAAATACTGATAAAAATATGTTACCAGTTTATGTATGATTTGGAATGTTTTTTATCTTTGTTGGTTAGATACAGTGTTACATCTGTTTGTTTGTTTTCGTCTTTGAAAGATAGCCTTTAACATTTCTCATAATGCAAGTCTATAGAAGATGAATTATTTTAGCTTTGATTCTCCAAAACATCTTTATTTTTATATGAAATATATTTTTTGTTCAGAATTGAATACTTAGCAAACTTTTTGTTGTTTTGCCAGTATTTTAAAGATAGGTATGTGTTCCTTTCTCATTTGCATTGTGTCTAACAAGAAATTTCATCACTCTGTTCTTACGTAATTTGTAGGTTTTCTAATGCTGTTTTTAAGACATTTCTCCTCACTGCTTTTGATGAATTAATTTGTATTTATAGTTTATAATTTCAAAAATTATACCTTATATTTTTGAAATTGTGTGTGTATAATTTTAACCCAATTTGGATAATTTCTTCAAATATTTTGTCTATCTTCCCTTTCCCATAAGAAGCTTTTTCATATAAATTTTAGATCACCTGAGTTATTTCAAAGCATTTTGTAAAGCTATTGTTTCCAGGTTTTGAGGTGATAGATTCTCTTTCTTGAAGTCTTTTCTAAGTTCTTTATGTCCTGGACAACAATTAGCCCAAACACAAATGTTAGTGAAGTTTTACATTAGTTATGGATAGAGAAAGAAACAGGTTCTCTATAGCACTTTTGGGCCAAGGAAAACTAGAAAAATAAGTACCCTGTACAGCATGAGATCATACTAGTGTGAGAAAAGTTCAGTAATAAGGACATCAATGGAACTCCACTTTTTGTATTTTCCACTCTTTATACTGATGTCAGGCCCAGCCCATTCTGTCAAACACCTCTGAAGTGCTTGGGAGAAGGGATGCACAGAGGGCTATGGGAAATGTTCTGGACAGCTGTCCTGGGATTTTGAAACAGTTCACACCTACTTCCCCAGCTACTCTGTCTTGCTCTATTCTTTCTCTCAGTCCCTGGTAATAAACACACATCCCCATCATCCTTTGTGGGTAAAGGAGGTTTCCACCTTCATGGACCTGGTCCTGCTGAAAGGGGCCATAGGTTCTACAGGGATTATGCTCTCCCACCAGTTTGGGGAGTTGGAGTTTGCTGGCTGGGCTGAAAGAAAACAATAAGAAGATGAGTTAGTGATGAGCTGTCTAAAAAATGAGCTAGTGATGGAAGAAAGAACACAATTTTACCATTAGACTGGTGATGTAGAACCCAAATGTGAGTAGTAGGCCAGGTTGCTGAGGAGGAAAAGTATGACCGAGGCAGAATTATGAAGCTGAAAACTGTAATCTGGACAAGATCACCCATATTATAGATTTAATTAAAAATGGGTGCTTCAGTGCAGGTGCCCAGTTAAGCTGTAGTCAGTGGTCATCAGTAGGAACTCTGCTTGTATGACCCAGAGCAGCACTAAAGACTCACTTTCTGAAGAGCAGCCTCAGATCATCTAGAGAAGCTCAGCACTAACTTCTCTGCATTCTTTTTATCCTTTTACAATGTTCGAGTCAAACTTTATGCTCAAATCTAGCACCTGTACTCCAGTGGAAGTGGCAAGGACCACTGAAAAGAGGTTTTTTTCATTGTAATTGTTCTGTATATGCCCTTCCTTTCCAAATTTTAATGAGCACTTGGTCTCCTGGGAGGATACTAGGTAGCACCTGGGAGCCAGATACTAACAGGACTCTGTCCCCATACAGTTGGCTCAAATGTTGCTCTTGGCTTAGACTAATAATATTATAAGGGCCTTGTAGTCCATAGGTCTGCTACTATATCAGAAGATAGAAAAATCTGCCCATGAGCCATCATAAATGAACTCATATTTACCTCAGGTTTGGGGGTGTTTGAATTCCTTATGGGGGCCACTGGAAATAACTGTGTTTTGGTTACCTTGCTCTCATCACTGAGACACAATATTCCCTCAACTGAGGACTATCTTAGCCAACTGAGACACTCAAACAAGATTAAATTCTAAGAACAGATTTGACTGTATTTGTGAATACACATAGCCACTTTAGTTAGTCTTTTACTGGATGTTATTTTGTTCTGCTTGGGTTGTCAGGCATGTCTCTAAATTATTATAATTTCCAATAGAATTCATAAAGAGGATAGCTAACCCAAAAGAAAAGAGCGAAGAGGCTTACTTGTTCCCATCAACAAGGGTGAGATTTTCTGGTGAATGGGAGACTAGTTGAAGAAAGAAGAGTAAGTGAAAACACAAATAAGCATGATGGGACATTGTGACTGACAGCTAAAGTCGCCGAATCCATGAGGCTGATCAAGAGGGCCAACCCACACAATGAACAAATATGGCCAAATCAAAACCCAGGCTGCACAAATGGATCTGAAAGTTCTGTTCTGATTCTGGCCTAATAGCAGACCACCCAGCTGTTTTTTAATGACTCCTGCCCTCAGTGAGTGACACAAGACAAGAGAGAGAGGAAAGACAAGAGCAGATGAACTTGAAGTGGCCCTGTAGTTGTCCTACAGTCTCAGATGAATGCAAAGAGCACTCAGCTACCTCTCCTGTCTCTAGAGGTGGGAAAAGTAGGAAACCATTCCTGGTGCCATGAGAAAATTTCATGAGCTCCCCAGCTGAGGAAGGGAGCTCTATAGATTTTGTGGAAGAAAAACAAAAACAAATTTCTCCTCACCTCTGCCTGGCTTGCTACATATGTTATTGGGATTTGGGCTGTTGAAGTCTCCTTCTGGAGGTTGATACTGCTGTTCTTTGCTACCTTGAAGGGAGAAAAATTCATAAGACAAGTGAAAACAGTAATGAAAATTTACATTTATTAAAGGTAGGGAAAGAAATATGCTCTTTAGTGCAAGTTTGGGCTGAGTAAATGTAGGAAAATAAGTACATTCTATAAGACAATTGTGAGAACTTGCAGAAGTTGAGGGATTGGGGTGGGAGGGACTGTCCTGCTTGGTGGTTTGTGCCGGCATCATATCCAGGCTGACCAATTCAAAACCTACTAGATTTCCTGTAAGGACTCCACAAGCAGGCTGAGATTTTGCAATGAACACATTATGCCTACTTTCTCAGCTAGGCTGCCAGCCCCTTTTTTTCTAGTTGAGTATCTCTTTATTTTCATAATCATGTTTTCTATGTGTTTTATTTTGTATGCATCTATTGATAACACTTTTTTTATGGAACCAGGGATTGAACTCAGGCCCTTGCACTTGCCAGGGAAGCACTAATTCCACTGAGCCATCTCCCTGGCCCTTGATAACACTTTCAAGTTTCTCTTCTATAATTTTTAGTTGCCTATTAAACTTTTTTCTGCTCTTGCTCTTTGCCACTGCCATGAAAAGTTGCTCTCCTCCTTGTGCTGCTCTGCCTTGGAGCCAGTTGAATATGGAATGAAACTTCCAGTAACTAATAATGAAAGGCCAAGAACTTTGATGAAAGATTTTCTATTTGTGAAGCACTTTTTACATAAAATCATCATAGTACACCACAAGATCAGGGTTACTCTCAGTGTAAAGATAAATGGATTCCTTTCCACAAAGATCTTTGGGGTAGAAAATGAACCTACTTTGCAGTTGTCAAGTGAGAACTGCTATTGTTGTAAACTGTGAGCATTCTGTGAGAATAAAATTCAATACAACTGAATCACATTGTAACAGAATCCACTCTGTACTAGAGCATCCGGGAAGGCTCTTAATTCCTGAAGATGTAGCTGGTATGGACCTGTTGGGAGACCCGATAATGATTCCAGCTGCTGCTCTGTGTCCATCCCAAAGGTCTTTTCCAGCCAGCTGAACAGGATTTCATCAATTTCCATATTTCTATATGTATCTTCAGGTCTGCCTCCAATACTGGTTAATGAGGACCAGCTAAGTACCAGTGTCTTCAAAGATACCTTTTACTTCATCAAATAGAAGAAATACCACTTGTGTACAGTGCCCAGTTTGGATTTTAATTTAAATAAAAACTTGGTGCTTCCAGATGTGAGTTACCAAGTGGAATCCAGTGAGAGGTATCAGTCTTAGAATATGGATCATCAGGGATAAACTACTGCTTTTCCTTTTTGTGGCTTTCTATAGTGGATTTCCAGCCCAGAAAATGGAGATTTAGGGAGTCCATATTTTGCTCACAGCTCATCTCAGTGCTATCCTCCTGGAGAGCCACAGTATGGCTCTCCAGGCCACAAGATACCATTCACTCCACTCTAGACAAGACCTTGGAGCGGAATGGCCAGTCTGCCATGGCTCATTAGAAACTGCAAGCTTCCCTTTCAGTGGCTGTGAATTCCATTATGAATGTAATGACTGAGAGCACAAGAAGTGGCTTCTGAAAGACATGTTTACAGGCTCTTTAGGCAGCTGACACACAGGAGTTTGAGACCAAAGTACACAAAGTGTTTTGTGATATCCAGCATCGATTTCTTCACCACTGTTCATGTGACGTGAAACAGCTAATTACTGAGAAGGATTTGACCCAGAGCACAGAGGACACAGGTGAGCACGGCAGCCCAAGCCTTCTCAGAGATCTGGCAAGCAGAACAGAAGAGGTTCAAAAGTTGCAGCTTCCGCCAGGGCGAGGAGAGGAGCGCTTCCATGGCCTCCCATAGCGCAGAGCCACTTAACACCTCTCTTCCCAGAGGGAGAAGAGATCCCCCCAACCCAAGACAGGGCTTTGGCCCAGGAGAAGGGAAGCCTGGATGCACTGTGGTGGCAATAAGTCTCGAATTTGTCTGAGTGGCTGAATCCAGACTCTGGCTAGCGGTCGTAAATCGTGCCGATCCTTAAAGTCCTCGGGGACATGTCTTTGGGGTTATCTAGGGGCAGTTGTCTGATATTTACTTTAATATATCTGCTCCACAAGTGAAAAAAAATAATTCTTTTTTTCACCTTTTATCACATGCATCGTAACTTTCACCTTGAAGTGGGATTGAAAAAATAAAACCTAGGTCCAATGATACTGTGTAATTCCCTTTTACATGCACATGGGTGTAGCCATTTGCTTTCTACTTGAAAATAGTCCTCTTTCACCTGTGAATGAACAACATTCACATCTGTGAATTAGATTTTCCCTACTGAAGGATCATAATCTTACTGTTGGTGAGCCACCCTTCTATACCTGTCATAGATCACTTTTTTCACCTGTGAACTAGAGTACTTCTCAAAACACATAATGATCAGCTTACTGTGGCTGGGCCATCATCCTAATCCATTAGACCAAATTAAGACTAGAGATTCTCAAATTCCACAGAGCTGTACCAAGAAAACAGTAATATTCTCAGGTAGAAACTGTAGTAACCCTTACTTCCCTAGTGCCTGGACTCTACTTTTGAGTACATCTTAAAATCTCTGGCTGGTAAACATTTCCCTTTACTCTTACTGAGACATCTTGAGGCTTCCTTTTGAGACAGGAGCCAGTGACCTTTATTCTCCAAAAGGGTGGGGTAGTTTAGTTTAGTCTTTAGAACCATTAGGCCAGGTGACAATCTCAAGGTTTGATTTGCATTTTAAAAAAATTGTTCCAAGTCTCTAACCATTTTAAATAGATGAAATAGAATTATAAATGAATGTTAAATATTTTTCTGATAGTTTTAATATCTATTTAAATTTTAGGTTGGCTTCTACTGCTTGCTTATTTTCCTCATTTTAAAGCAAACAGTATCACTGTGGCTCTTGGACCATTCTCCTTCATTCAGCTTGAACCTGGACAATCCCCAGAACTAGTGGCCTGAAATTTGTCCTAGAGCTTACCACTGAAGGCAGAGATAAGGAAGACAAAAGCCCCCTAAACCTACTCTGGAAAACGGAACTTTCAAACCAGGATGTATATGGACAAGACTTCTTGGTGTGATCTATAATAATCTTTGTTAGCATAGAACTCACTGAAAGATCATATATATGGACTGCAATATATATTCATTTAAAACTGAGTTAATTATTGGAAAAAAAGAATAGTACAGATAGCTGACATGACTCATTGCCCTGTCAAACACACTGTCAGTCATGCTCTGAAAGACTCTTGAGCTGGAGGAGGCAACACTGTAATTCCCTAAAGGAATTCTTTCAGTACGTCTTCATTTTCCTTTCCCCAAGCTCAGGCTCCCTTGCTTATAATGTAGTATGACATGAATTAAACTTTGCTACCTTTCCTTACTTCCAAGTGCCATGTCCAATTATTTGTTCATCATACATAAACACCTAGAAATCAATCTAAGACCCAATCCCCCAGTGGAACAATTCTTTCTCTTTATTCTTCCTTCACTGCATTATTGATAACCTTTACACCTGACCTTATCCCAAAGGCTGAGATAATCTTTAATTGGATGCATCCATTTTGAAAATTTCTTTGCATGTATATATTTTTTTATTTATACCAATGTTGGGATTTAAGGGCAAAGATAATTTACCCAGAGAAAGTCTGTCTCTTTCCATGTTATTTCTTTAAACCACAATTATATCTGCAGCAGTATTTCTTCCCTAGTACACACATAAAAATCTTTCTATGTATTGAACTATCTGTATTACGGATATTATGAGCTATGGAGATTCCATTCCTAGCCATGAATTTTTCCCAAGACCCATTCACATGAATTACTGTTGCTATTTCCTCAACTTTAGGTGGTGTTTCAAAGTCAGATTTCTAAGTTCTATGTAGGCTAAGTGACTATAATCTCTATTTTCGGGTCCTGTGTTCTGAGAAATCTTGAGACCATGCTTCTTTTGATTCTTAGCATAGTGCTCTCAGCCCAGTACTCAAGTTGCACCATTTTCTCCTCACTATGCTCTGCTCGAAAGTCTTTCACAGCAGAGGATTAGGAAAAATCACAATGCATTTCTTTTTTTTTTTTTTTTTCATTTTTGTAGGGGAAAAATCATCATTCCTTATTCAATATTCAGTATTGTTTTAAAAAACTTTGTGCTTCTTTGTTTTGTGTGGTTTGCTTTGGTCAGTTTAGGTTATTATTTCAAATGACAACGCCCGATTGAAAAATCTAAGAATTCTCCTTTAATGAACATAATCTGTCAATTTTTATAGCTGTTATAATTAATTATACCAAACAACTGAGTTAAAACAACACGAATTTTTTTTTCTTTAACATTTCTGAAACTGCGGTCTTGGCCAGGCTGCTGTGCAGAGGCCTGAAGGAGGACGTTTTCTCTCATTTCCTAACATTCTTTCCCTTTTAGGCCCTTTCTCTTCCTCAAGGCAAAGTGCTTGTTCCTCTGGTTTCATGGTCACAGCCCCTTTTCCTGGCTGTTTCCCTCTTTCCTCTTCTCTCTTGGGCACACTCAGATAGCTCAGTGTGACATTTGTATCCCAAGATGGTTAACCACATCTACAGAACACTTCCTGTTATACTAAATAACATTCACAGGTTGTAGGACTGAGAATGTGGGTATCGTTGAGAGCCTATTATCCAGGTTACCACACATCGCACATTCATTTTAAGAACACTGCAGACATCAAAAATAGACATTTTACAACCATATATACCCTTACACTTTTATGAGTAGCAATTTTTGGATTCTTGTTATAACTGCCATTTGTTTCTTGAAATATTTATTTAATATCTATTATGTAGTAAATATTATTACCTAGTAGAATATAAATATATCTGCAAGTTACTTGAATAAATTTACATTCCAATATGTTTATATAATGTGAGTAATTATAAGGCAAATTATTTTAATAATTTAAAAAGTATCTAGGTCATTCTAGGGTATAATATGTACTAAAATTGTGAGCAAAATCACATTGTATTAATAACATGGTATTTTATTTGAAACTGCAAATTAATTTGAAATATTCTTACTCAATTTTTAATTTTCTTTTTATAGCAATTCTTGTACTGCGGAATTTTCTCAAGCATAGATTACTTGGGTGTGTGCATGTGGCATTTTTTCAGGCAATGTCTTAGTTAATGTTCTCCACACTGTGATACGATACTGCACCACTACAGGATTATTTGGGTCCACAGCTTGTAAATATTTCAGTCCATAGTTGGCTGCCTCCCAAAGCACAGCTGAGGAGATGGGCATTGCAGAAGAAGGCAGTTCACGGCAGGCTAGCAGAAGACAAAAAGCAGCAGCAGCAGCAGCAGATGGTGGTCCTGCCTTTCCCTCTGTACCATCAAGGCTGTAAACCTGGGGTGGAACTTCTGATGTTATTAAGTCTATTCAGCCACACCCAGAACTATGGTAATTTTTGTCAGTGGATTAATTTAGTACTATGTATCCCTTTTGTTTGTTTGTTTTTGACATGGGGTCTCACTATGCATTTCAGACTCATAGAGATCCTCTTGTCTGAGCCTTTCGAGTGCTGGGATTGCAGGTGTGTGCCACCACTACTAGTTTCTGAGCCTAAACAGCATGCAGTACAGGGATTGAACTTGGGTCCTTGAGCTTGCCAGGCAGGTGCTTAGACCACCAAGCTATCTCCCAGCCCCTGTGCCACATATTCTTAAAACTAATCTATTATGCATTCTAGACTCAGTAAACTCTGAAAACCAAAAGCCATGGGCACAAGCAGCTTTGAGAGGCATCTAGATATAAGCCATTACAGAACGGGTCTTGCTATATAGTCTAGGCTGGCCTTGAACTCAGTAAGCAGTTCAGCCAAGCCTCACATTTGTTATGATCTTCTTGTCTCTGCTAATTAGGATTCTGGGATAACAGGCAAGCACCATCACACCAAACTTTCTCAAGTATAGGTTAGATTAAAGTATTTCAAATCAGATATTTTAAGAAAAGGAGTATCAGAAGTAGATATATAAATAAACTTTAATCGCCCATTTACATTTTTACTGTGATAAAATTTTCAATATGATTCATAAAGTTGCATTTTGCTACTGCATGATATTTCTTTATAGTATCATGGTCAGCATCAAATGTTAGAGTTGGGGAGACTTACCCATAAAGCTCTTCAAGCTATGACAAATATCTTCACTTTTGTATAGCAATTGTCCTAGATTCCATAACATCATCTACATCATAAGCTTAAGACTTAATGAGATAATACAAGTGAGCTTAATTAAGTTTCACAGAATTAAGCATTTAGCATTTAATGACATGCAGGTATGACATAAAACTGTCTGCAATGGCAGCATATCTGGCCTTAAAAATCATACATATTTAGAAAGAGACAGAACATAGAACATTTTCATACATAATTGTAGATGGTTCATGTACTTATATTCCAGAGGGAGGTAACCTTGGTCCTTCTGAGCAAGGTTAAAGTTTGAAAGCTCTAGAAAACAACTGATAGACATCCTTTAATATGTCATATGTATCCAATTCAATAGAAATAAAATTTATTAGTAGTTTTTTTATTTTATAATTTAAATTTATGATCAACAATTAAAATGTATTTAGATAAAATAAAAGAAAACTCTCTCCTGCACATTTTCTAAAAGAAATCAAATACTGGCTTGTCTAAAACTCAGTGTGTGTACACCATATATTCACTAACTCCCTCTTCTGTTATGTTTATCTACGATCAAGCATATCACAAAACATAAAAGAATATAATATTATTTGTAATTATCTCACATATGGATGATACAAAGATATAAATCTAAAGGGAAAAAGTTTATGCAGCAACTTTTTAAAATTACATTATTTAAAAAATAAATTAGAAACTTCACTTATAGTGAAAACATTCCAAATGTTAGCAAAAGACACCTGTAAGGCAGTAAAACTCTTTTTGAGAGTTTATAATAGAAATGCAGAATGATAGCAATTCAAAAGACAACAGGGTAATTTAAGTTTCAGTAAGTATGATATAAAAATTACTTCTAAATTCTACTTAAAGCCATCACAAAATTATTCCATGTCAGAAAATAAAAGGCCTTAAGATTCCTAATAAACTGCATCAGAGTACGATGGAAAAAAATGTGAGAGAAATCTGAGAGAAAAAGAAAGACAAAACTTCATTTCTTTAACCCTTGCCTTGCTCTTCATGGTGAAAATGTCTCTCTCCCTGGTCACAGATTAGTGAGAACACCCCATGTCAGCTTATATACTGAGTATATGTGTGCCTTTGAAATGTAGAGACTCACGTCCTCATTCTGAGTAACACACCACATTTGTATAGTACTCAGTGATTTTACTCACAACTCTGGCAAGGCTCTTATTTTTTATTTGTTCTTCATCTATGTATGAAAGACCACCTGCATTGGAGACCCTCCTTAGAGGCCCCAGTTACAGCTATCAAGATATCTGACCTTCTTTTGATTCATAGTGACCATCACAGAGGACAAAGTAGAGATCATATAACATGTATGTTTCATGTATGCTGTGACCATAGAGCCACAGGCAGGAGCAGGCAGCAGGGGGTTGATAAGATGTTACTTTTTCGCCATTCACAAATGGTATTTATTTATTTTTCTATCATCGAAGAGAAAGATAAATATATTTTATTTATTTTGTGCAACTTTAACAGGAGTGTATTATCTTTGGTGCCTGACTTGCATCACTAGAACTTTATAGGTAAATGCATGCAACTCAAGACCATATTTGTACGTGAAATAAACCATATACATATGTAGAAACATTGTGCTGTCTCAATAATATGAGTATGAGAAGCTAAAAGAGTGAAAAAATCTAAAATGTACAGTATTATAAAATGGGGATAGAGAAAAGAAGGAAAGGAAAAGAGATATTTATATATATAAATATATTATTAAGATAATATACCTATATATTAGTTAAGATAGTTTTACTACTATTTCTCTTAGTTCATTGAAAAAAGATATGTGTTAATATTGTTTGTAAAATAGTGATATATTGTACTCTGAGTAACTGAAGATGACAATATGACATGCATTAAATATTGTTATCTTATTATTTTGTTTTAAAGTTTTATTTTATTATTCCTCTTTAAAATAAAATAAAAGAATTGATGCTAGTTATGAGTCTTTGGAACTCTTTAAATAAAATTTGATATTTTGATGTGCATTGCCGTATGGTTTGTGAAAAAGATGAAAGCAGGT
>PVKA01019963.1:0-41109 GCA_004027165.1 Ctenomys sociabilis
ACTAAGTCGTGATAATTTTCTTTTATTATTTTAGTTACCACAAATCATGATTTAATTGAGTCATGCCATATATTGTGATGATTGATTAAAAAAGAAATGACAAAATAAATGAAAATACTAAAGTCTTACCTTCACTTTCCAATACATTATTTCATTGAGTATGCTAGTTTCTTGGCCCACTCTCCAATAATTTCCTTTGTCCATTGAGAATGCCTACTTGTATTTAGGTAAAGGACATATGCTACCAATATGAATATTGAAAATATCCTGAGGCCAAATATTGATTACAGGTACATTACAAATGAGCTACATTACCAATATTATATAATATTAAGGATGAAACAATTCAAAATAAAATCTGAGCAGATAAAAGTTCCACTTTATCTGCCTCTAAGTAAACCTAAGAAGTCTAGGAATCAAGATTATTGATTTTTTCCAGGGACCCAGGCAGAAAGTGCCTTAGAAAGTACGCCCGCTCCTTTGGGTGTGCACCTGCTGTCAATCAACGGTGTCTAGTGGTCAATCACGCTGTCACCTGGAGAGAGCGCTCACAAGTGTTCTGCAGGACTGAATGGGATACAAAAAACAGTGCACTATTTTAACAGCCATAATGCTGTCACTCCATTTGTCTTCAAGTGACAGTTTTAGAAGAAGCTGAGCACTATGAGGGTGTGAATGCCGTGACTCTAAAGCGCCACTGTAAGTGCTCAGTTTGCAGAGAAAATGCCACAGAGAAGGGACCATAAATATTTATTCAAATAATAAAAACATGAATAAATGTTCATGAGTGTGCAACAAATGCTAATTTGAGGGCCGGCACTGCTGTGTTATTACATCGATGTATACGGGATGTACAATTTTGATATATTAATATGTACTGGCAATGTAGTGTTGAAAAGCAGAGTGTATGGTGTTTTTCCTTTCCTTTAATTTTCTGATGTTTGTAGGTGTCGATCTCACAGAGAGCATCTGGGACCAGAAAGCCCTCCTTGCTCACACGTAAGCTACTCCTGCTTCGGATGAATGCCTCACAAACGAAGAATGACATTCTCCTCTGGGCCTTTTAGAAGCAGAGGAGTGCTGGAGGCAAAGCCTTCTTAATAAATTTCGGTGGATTCCCAGCCAGAACAAGAATTGTGGAGCTAGGCATTCCTAGTATAAAATGTGCTTGCCAAATCAATGCGTATACTAAAATGGGAAGGGTATTTATTTTTTTCCAGCAGGACTAGTTTATGGGTCCTCTTGCTACCCCCAGTTACCTTCCAATTCACATAATATAAACATCCCCAATTATTGCAAATTCTGGGGAAAAATTAGGAAAACTGTTGTGGTACTGGGGTTCAATTCCAGGGTCTCACAACAGCAGACAAGTGCTTTCTAGTGAGCAATACACTGACACATTTGACCTTCTAAAAAAAATGAACTTAGGAAAAGAGAAAAAAAAAAACAGGGAAGAAAATGAGAGGGGTTAAACAACACAAAGATAAACGATGAGTTTGAGCAATACAACTTTCTAAATAAAAATTTATTTCCAGGCCAGGGAGCTAGGTCAGCAGTCCAAGCACTTGCCTGGAAAGCACAAGGATCCATATTTGATCCTGGATGCAGCATGCCATGCAGGCCTCATACTGTGCTGGCCACTAAAACTGGACATGGTGGCCCTCAGCTGTAACACCAGCACTGGGGACAGGAGGATCGCTGTGATTTTGAGCTGGGTAGTGAGACCCTGCACCAAATAAATAAATAAATAAATAAATAAATAAATAAACAAACAAATAAATAAATAAATAAATATTTTTGGGCTATTGATACAAGAAAAGAAGTATGGTTGTAATATTCATATTTTGTGTTTCACATCAGAGGGGAAATTTCTAGTTAGCAAAGTGAAAAATATATATTGTTTAAATGGACCAGAGTTTGAACACCCTCTGAGATCAGAACCATCCATCTCTAGGAAACATACACTGACTCTACAATTATCTGACACAGAATGAAATTCCACGAAACCTGTCAGGTAACAAAGGTGACAGGAAAAAGCCTCTTTTGTTCACCCAGTGTTATAGCATATGCCTGCAGGTGCAAGAGGGCGGGCCAAATAGCTCAGTGGATTAAAGTGCATGCAAGCAGGCACAGGAGACAGGGGTTCAATTCCTGGGCCTGCCATGCGGGCCCAGCCCCTGGGGCATGCTGAAACAGTATTTGAGCCTGGGTGTGGTGGTACACACTTGTAATCTCAGCTCTTAGAAGGCTGTAAACAGGTGGATCACTATGAATCCAATCTAGTAGTGAGATCCTGAGCATCCTGTAGACCTTTCCCTAAAATACAAAAGAAAAGAAGGAAAGAAAGTACTAGAAAAGAAAAGAGAGAGAAGGATGTGTAGCCAAGGAATCAGAGAGATCCGACTTTCTGCTACCATTGTAATAATTTAATCCCCTGTGGCTAAGATAGAAGGAGTTGGGGCTTATTTATTTATTTTCCAAGAAAATACAAAACAGTGAAAAGTAAAAATGATACCAAACACTATGAATTCTACAGTATTTGTTGCATTGCACAATGTTATCCTCAAATTAGTTAAAATATGAAATATATGCATGTATATTGGGAAAAGAAAAAATCTTTAAAAAATTAAGGGGAAAGAAATTTCCACATGAACTGAAAATATTCTACCACAGCAGTGTGTGTGTGTGTGTGTGTGTGTGTGTGTGTGTGTGTGAGTGTGTGTGTCCAGGTTCAGAGCCATGCAATTTGTCATAATTAAGTCTTGGAAACAGCCCATCAACTGAGGAAGTGATAAAGAAAATAAAGGTGTAGTATTTTTACACAATGGAGTATCACTCAGATATAAAGTATAAATTTGAGGCTTTCATTGGTAAATGGATGCAAATAGAGTACCTACTCTGAAGTGAAATAAATCAGACCTGCATGTGCAAGCACTGTATTGTCTCACTAGTATAAGAACCTGAAAGAGCAAATAAAATGTGAAAGGTACGATGGATACTGTGAAAGGGAAAGAATATGTGCAAAAGAAAGGAACTGCTGAGGTGGGAAGGTGAGGGGACAGAGGGAGTAGAGTTATACATATACATATACATATATATGTATAAATATGCTAGTTATAGGTTGCTTTATTTTTTCTTGAACAAATGGGTTTTTGAAACTTTATAAAAACATCTGGCTCCCAAAGAAGTTCTAAGTTAGCAGTGTTTGGGGCACAAAGGAGTAGTGACTCTGGTCAGTACTGTAGAGAAGGGAAGCAGACTTTCAAGCCAGAAATGGGAGAGGACCCAGAAATAGGGCCAAGCTCCTCTCCTAGATCCAGAGTGCAGAACACCAGGAGCTAAAGACAATCCTTTTCACGCTGCATAGGTGCAAGCTGGACCGTTTCTTTACCTTTTAAAGAAAACTTCTATCTCCTAAAAGGAGGAAGTTAGTCATGTAAGACCACAGAAAAAGGAATGTGAGACAGACAATTTAAAAAGAATGGAGAAACATTTTTTGAAAGTCATAAATTTATTGTTCTTTCCTTATTCAGTGTGTCTAAATTCTCAAGTGAAAGACATAAAAACTTTAGAAAAATGAAGTCATTTTGCTAATAATACAATGTGAGCATTATTTTTAGAAGCTTGTCCTAATTGAAAACTATACTCCCTAAAAGATACTCTGCTCTGTAAAATAGACCTTGTTATCTTCTTTGTGGCGAACAATGCATAGCCATTATGGAGGATACAGAGGCGAGAAGTGGAAGTGCAAAGGGTTTTTCATCTTGGGGATTTTATTTTCAATTACCCACAAGAAAACAATAATATCATTCTCAAGAATAATTTTACTTGTAACCTAGTGACTCAGCAATTTCATTTATTGCAGTGTCCCAAATACAAGGCTTTCTAAGATGTCAATTGCTCTTTTTTTTTTTTTTTTTTTGCTATCCACAGAGAAATATTATAAAAACTAAATTTTGTGGGATTGAAAAAAATAAGCAAAAACAGATGTTTAAAATGAAATGAAGATGCATCACATTTTATAGTAGAGTAGAGGTAACATTAATTTATTTCAGAAAAATGTAAATCCTCAATGGTTATGTCTTTTTTTTCCACAGACCATTCAGAAACTAAACATTGAAAACAGAGCAATATCGCATATCCCTTAGGCAAGAGCACTGTTGTTAGGGTTAGTGTCTAGGTGTCCCCCAAACTCTCCTGCAGTCATTGAATCAGGGTTCTACAGTATGTGGTTAATTCATGATGCAGTACAGGATCATGCCTGTGAGTGCTACACCCGCCCGGGGTGGGTAACCTGCTTTACAACGTAAGGGAGTGAGGGAGGCTTGGCGTAGCTTCTGCTCAATGATAATCAAGCGGCTACTATATTTGCCAGGTAATCACTTGAGAATGTGTGATGCCAGTACAATAATTCTGGACAATTTTTCAAAATGATAGTGAGATTAAGGAAGCCTGTGGTGAAATCATAAAAGAAATAGTGAATTTATTTTGTACTGGAAATAAATTGCATTAAATGTATCATAAGTGATCAACATTGATTCCTACCATTTCAATATGTAAAGTTGTCACTACCATTTCAGGGTCAATAAGATAGCTTTTCAGCTCCTGATAACTATTTAAATTATGACACATAGCTTATCTGTATGAAAAATTACATTCAAATTTTGACTAAAAATTAGATTTATTTCATTATTTTGTTTCCATAAATTTCATTTACTTTTGATTTACTTAGCATAAAGTTTATTTATTTATTTATTTATTTATTTATTTATTTATTTATTTATTTATTCCTGACAGGACTAGGGATTGAATTTAGGCCCTTGTGCTTGCTAGGCAAGCACTTATTTTTCTGAGCTGTCTCCCCAGACCCCATAAAGTTTATTTCAGTGCAAGTTTCATTCTCATTCCAGTTTAATGGAGCCATCCAGGTACAGTACACAGTCTTACTACATAGAGCACAAGTGTGACCATAATACATTTTCATTAGAATTATCACAATTATATTTGATGTCAGATTCCTTCCTGTCACTAGTGACATTAATCTCTTTGAGTGGGACAGTAATCTGACCTCAGTAATAACTAGAAAGTATTTTCCTAGTTCAATAAAATTATTTGTCATATATGCAGTTTCAATAACAGTATCAGAGAAAACTGTCTTTCATTTCAGCTTCTTGATGCCTCCTAATATCAGTAAATAATATAGTTTTCAAAAAATATTTAACCAAAGTAGGGCCAGCCAGATAGCTCAGCAGACACAGCAGCCCGGGTTCTATCCTTGGTGTGACCTTTCCGGCCCCTCCACTGAGGCGTGATGAGACACAGATTGAGACATGGTCGTGTAATCCCAGTGCTTCGGAGCTGAAAACAGGCATCACTACTAGTCGAATCTACCTAGTGAGACTCTGTACACCCTGTCCTAAATTCGTAAGAAGAAAAGAAAGCAATAATATTTAAACAATGTAAAAGATCATTCCTAGTTTAGTTTAGCTTACTGAAACTATATATGGGTTAATAACTGGAGAAAGCTCTGTGTTTGCTCAGGGGATCTTGGAAAGGGAGAGCAGATGTCACCTGAGATGCCCGCCATGTCCGCCCAGCACTGCGCTGCAAGACCTCCTTCAGCTTGCAAAGCGCCCTCCCTAGACATGAGCCCTCTTCAGTGTCGGAATAAAATTAACAAATCTGGAGTCACTTCACTGAGATCCTCTCCTGCCCAATCTGCAGGTCATTTTTCTGTGTCTGCTTGCTGTCACGTGATTGCAACAGGGCTCCTGCGTGAGCAGTGGTGAGCATGTGCTTAAATCGAGAAGATAAAAATCTTTAGCTGACCTCTAAAGACCTCTAAAGGAAGAGATCAAATCTATTACTAAAGCCTGTCAATGTTTTTCTTTTATATTTTTTCGTGTTGCAGGAGCAACACAGAACTGGAAAATCTTTAATTTCGGGGGGGAGGATGCGGCTCAGCCCACCCTGGGGACAGGGCTAGCATGGAATGTACTGCCAGGAATCAAGCCCATGGTCTTTCATTTGCCTAAGATGGCCAAAGCAGGCACTTCAGATGGCTGCGCTACCTTGTGGGCCCCAGGAAAATCTTATTTTTAACTGTGTATGTTGTGGCCCTGAGAAAAATCACAATAATGATGGAATCAGCAAATTGTGAAATCTGTTTTGGGGAGAGCATCACTAATGTCTACTGGAGTTCATTTTAAAAACAAAAGTGTTTTATTTACTTGGTACAGGTTCTCACTATGCAGCTCAGCCTCATAGCGATCCTCCTATCTCAGCCTCCCTAGAGCTGGGATTACAGGAGTGCATCACCATGCCTGGTTTCAAACCCTGGTCCTTGATCTTGCCAGGCAGGCACTTAGATCACTGAGCTATCTCTACAGCTGAGTTAATTATTACTTAAGTAATACATATAATACATATATTTTTGTATTGACCATTCCCATGCACTCTGCTGCTGTTCGGGAATTATTATTATTATTATTATTATTATTATTAGAATTCATGTTATTAATACTACAAAGTCAGGTTTATTTGTAAAATGACAACATGCCACAGAGTTGAAGTGTTATATTTCATTGTTCTAGATGATAGAAGATTTTTTTTTTTGGTTCAGGGGTTGCTAATGAATTGATTTTTGCCTATTATAATCAATTATATTAAAAAAATTTTAAATGTAGCTATGCAATCAGCTCTTATTGTCTTTATTATGATTATTTTCTATAAAGCATGGACAACAAAGAAAGTGAACTGAAAAAGTATATATTTGTAGAATCCTTTCACTTTGATAGATATCATGAACCATAATTAAAATATTTTTTCTCAGTAATCAACAAGTATTTGTCAATGATTTGAAGTAGACAACAATCATTGATTTTTAAACTAGACTATTATAAAATTAATACTGGAATCCATGGACATTTAATGTCTGAATCCTGCCTACAATCATTCATAAATATTTTGCTTAACTTCAATGTCTCTGTTCTTTGTTTCAAGAAATCTGAGGAGGTTACACGTAAGAGACAGTAGTTGTGGCTTTAATTACAATATGAAGGCAGGAATAAAAATGCTGAAAACTGTATTTTCAATTACAAGACTCATTAAGGTTTATCACTGAGTTCTGTTCATGGCTGACTGATTTCTACTACAAGATGTTAACACAAGGTTATCTTATAGAAATAGTGTTAAACTAAACCAGTTCATTAATGACTCATTTCAAAGAGGGGGCACTCCCAAGCCCCTCTGCAGATATCACCATGTGTCAGAAGCATGCATTCAGAGATGAAATGTTGAATATCACACTGCCTGACATTTTCCCTCTTTTCAAGTATAAAATGTTTCAGTAGTTTATTTTATTTGTGAATTTTGTAAAACTTTCTTGAAAATACTGGCAACGTAAATTTTTGCACAGATGATATTCACTTTTTTAAAAACTATATATGAGTATTGGGAATTAAACTACGCCAAATAAAAATAGTAGTTTCTTCCATTTCAGGAAAGAATATTTCATACTCTTATGGCTGCATGTCATGCTGTCATCTTGAGAATTCCTATCAAACTTAAAGAAAGATGAAATACTTTATGGAATACTCACATTTTTTAAGGGCTGAGCTAAAAGCATTGCACTAAGCGATGCTCACCATTATATACAATGTAAACAATCTTAAGCAAAACCAGAAGTGCATAAAGCTGTGCATATTCTGGGTGTCTTGTTGTCACTCAAGGTTTCAGTTTTCCTGAATTGACCACAAGGACTTAGTATCTCTGAAACAGGCACAGACCTATGTGCCAAAGAGAAAATGAAGCTCTCCCTCAATTAGTGTCTGTGAAACAGCTCGTAGAAAGTCACCAAGTGCCTCTCAAATGATGGCCATTCCACAGCTTTCTATGCCCAGTTGGAACTGCACGTGGCATCTTACATAACCTATGTGTTATGTTTAAGGCCCTGGAATGAGCCCGGATGGATCTATCACTGTTTGGGGTAGTAAGTAAAGCCAAGTACCTTAGTTCCTTTATGCAGCAACTAGATCTCCGGCTTCTGTACCTGCGACTAGACAGAAATTTCATGCCATTTAAGTAACATATAAATCTTGAACACATTGATTATTTTTAGTGTAGTTGGCATTATAGTAACTGAGGTAAGGTTAACATTTGAGTTGTGTTAATGCCCAGCAGTTCTCCTAGAATTCACGTGAATATGACTTTTTTTTTTTTTTTTTTGTCTTTTTGAGACAGGGTCTCACTATGCAGTTCAGGCTGGCCTTTAGCTCACTTTGTAGCTCAGGCTGGTCTTGAACTCACAGCAATCCTCCTGCCTCAGCCTCCCGAGTGCTAGGATTATAGGCATGCACCACCACACCTGGCTGAATATGACTACTTAACATGACTTTCTCATTCAGCATACATATCTCCTCAGAATGTCTTGCTTGGGTTTTATCCATTATCATTTATTTATTTATTTATTTATTTATTTATTTATTTATGTGGTACCAGGGATTGCTGAACTTATGACCCTGAGCTTGTCAGGCAAGCACTTACTCCACTGAGCTATGGCCCTGACCTTTTAATATGTTATTTATTGTTAATTTCAGTTTTACTTGAAAATGTTTTCTTTAACATAATCAGAAATAGTGTGTTTTTCTGACATCTCTGTTTTAGTCTTCTGCACCTTTACAATGATAACTACTGTTTAAAACCTCATTCTAAATAATCGTTGCATTTTTTATGCAGGGCAACACTATGTTGTAGATGCATTGACAGAAGTTACTTAGAGGAATTAATTTCTCAGAAAATTTGTTTCACTATAATGATTAATAAGATTTTAGTATAAATGTCTGAGACACTGAGAGAAATATTTGTATTTATAAGTATTTATATATGTTTATATATATATTCAACTGCTATAAATCTCGTTTCTTTGGATACAGTAATTTACCAATGAGTACACAAGTTCTCCTAGGAAGCACATCATTATAAAATAATGAAAAATAAGAAAACATATTTTTTGGGCTAGTGAGATAACTCAGTGGAATAAGTGCCTGTCTTGGCAAGCGCAGGGCCCAGGGTTCAATCCCCGGTCCCACATGCGGCAGCAGCCTCATGCAGGGGTACGTTGAGCCCACATCAGGGTATGGTGGTGCATGCCTGTAATCCCAGCCTTGGGGCAGCTGAAAGCAGGAAGATCACTACAAGTCCAAGCTGCATAGTGAGACCATATACCAAATATATAAAAAAGCAAGAAAACCTACCTTTTAACAATGGAATCAGGGCAATAAAAATTCTTTTATTAGTCATAAGAACTCAAAACTCTACTTTTTTTGGCTAAACATTATCTTTAGTATAGTTGATCTTTCATGAAAGTAATTGGAAATGTATAGAAATGCAATCATTTCAATTATGAAGGTGGTCCTGAGTGGTGCTGTTAAAACTCACCCTTACATGACTTATGTAATGTAACACCCCATTTAGAGGAATTGAGTGCTTCTCAGTGTGTGTTTGGATTTTACTCCAGTCATTTTAAGACACAATTGAAACTAAATTCATTAATTCTGAGCATGTTTAATTACACAGTAATAGGGATTTTAAGCACAAATTGCAAAATACAGCTTAGCTTTTAAGACAACGAGTATTTCACTTTATAACCCTCTTAACATTTTCTACAAATAACTTCCCATCTAAGGCACTTGCATATTTAAAGTCCTTTAACAACCTTTTATTCCTTTATTGATATAGTCCATGGGATATATCTACTTAGGTTCCCATGATGAATTAGCTGGTGTAATACAGGCATTACAACTCATCAACCTGGAGCCATGCAGTCCATTCAGTGTGTCCTTTATAAAAAGGAGCAAAGAAATGCCCAGATCCCAAGTTTCATAATTTCAGATATTCAGTAAGGAGCTATGCTTGAGATAAACTTTTTTATTCACAAATAAGTTTTATAACTTATAATATATATATGTATATCTATATATACATATATATATATATATATATATATACACCCAAATTACTTTGTAAATTTAACATTATCGGTCCACTTCCATTAAAGCAAATATAAACTACAGTTAATATTGCCATCAGAGGCCCTAGGTCATCATCCATGTGCATATATATCATGTAAGTGTAACACATGTATGCAAACATAGAAAAACATGTTCTTTGACACAAAGATATTTTTAAACCAATAACATTCATAAAAAAGATCCCAAATTTAGGGAATACCTCATATATAATATCTATGTTTAAGCAATATTCTATTATAGAAATATAACATTAATTGATGAATAAACATGTGGTTATATATAAGAGGAATATGTAGGAATAGGACGCTATGGTATAATGCATGGACGTACAATACTAACTACCTGGCAATGAAAATATTTGCTCCTGTTTCTTTAAGAAATTATATGTTGAAAATGAGAGCTATGTTTTTATTATATTTGACACAAGATTTCAAACTGATTTCCAACATAGATGAAGAGATATAGTACAAACTGCACCTGATTGACAATATTAAAATGTAATTGTTGAGAAAACAACAAAATTAGCGATGTATCAGCAAATGAATTCTTGAGGCTTTCACTGATTCCAAGCTCTTATTCATGCATACAGATCTTTTGTCTCATCAAAATTTGACATTTACAAAATGACTCGAATGCTAAGTTAATAAGCATGTTTCCAATGATTGAGTTTATTTTATCATGGAAAGAACATTTATGTTGCACATTCATTTTAGACTTTATTATATTACTTGTTTTAATATTTTCCATTTACTATTCCTACCTCATTTAATGATACATTTTAATCAGTGATTTGCACTCTCAAATGTGGAGATACACACCTATGTGTTTGTAGACAGCATGTCAGTCAGCATGTCTGGGAGATCTGCCGGAAGTGAAACTACATGTCACAGCACCATGCAGACGAGGGGACAGATGGCAGGTAGCCCAGACGAATCCCCTTGCAAATATGATGCTGTCACAACCCATTTTTTTTCTTGGGATTTGGTGAATATTTTGGTATTGAAAGCTTGTGCTTTTCATGGCTTTTAGAATATGCTAATACAGGACACATTGTGATGTCCTACTTAGTACCATTCTTTTCTGTTTTCAGATGAAATACGGTATATAATTTTTTGCCAGAGAAAAAGAAAAAAGAATTATATTTTACAAGAAAAACATATATATATCTTTAGAGTAATTCTCCATGAATTTCTTTTAAGCAATTCAGTATCTGAGGACTAAAGAAACTACTTATGAAAAATCAACCCAACTCAAATAATATCAGTTCCCTCAATGTAATAACTCTGTTTTGTATACATGTGTGTGTATGTGTGCATGTTTCATAAGCTATGTGGTAACAAAATTCAAATAAATTATGGAAAAATCTGGAAACCACTTACTCTTCTGCCAAATAATTACAAATAGTAAGTATAAAAATACTTGTATATCCTTCAATTTATGTAATATTTTATATTTTTATTCTAAACAATATTTATATATCATAGAAATACTCAAAGGTAACTTGACTTTACTGGTGTGTGTATAGTGTAGTACCAAAAAAAATTATGCTGATCTTTATTTAATGACATTGTTTTTGAAAGGTGAACACAATTCTAGACATGAAGGAAATCAACATCTGTAAAAGAAATATCCATAGAAGTAAAAGCACGGCAATAACTCCTTGCTGCCAGCACCCCCATACCAGGATTAGTGGTAAACGCACTGACCTGTTTTGGGATCTACAGAGAAGTAAGGTTGCCCCTGCAGGATGCTGTAAACCACCCGAGCACTGTTTCCATACGTAGGGTCATCTGCATCAGTAGCCGTCACCTGCAGCACAGAAGTACCTGTTTATCCAGGAAAGCAAAGTTAGTGAATGTTGGCACACGGCACATGGCTCATCTGAGCACAGAAAACAGTTGCACTTCAGTGTCTATGCAGAGGTAAGACGGATACGCTGTCCCAAATTGAGTTCGAGGTAAAATGAATGTATCTTACCAAAGTAAAATTTCTTTCAAGATATTTATTTATTTGGTACAGGGTCTTGCTACACAGATTGAATCCAAGTGATCCTTCAGTTTCAGCCTCCCCAGTACTGGGACTACAGGCCTGCAGCACCACACCCGGCCTCGGTGGCCTGCATGGCACACTCGGGGTTCTGGGGCCACCACAGCTGCAGTACCTGGGATCAATCCCAAGTCCTTGTGCTTACTGGGTAGGCACTTATATGCCTGAGCTGTCTCCCCAGCCCTAAAATTGTAAATTTGAAATCATCATTTTCTTTCATTCTCTGCCATACATACACTCTATTGAAACAATCTAAAACAGGGGTTCAGGGAGATAGCTGGGGCTGGGCAGATAGCTCCATAGGATAAGTGCTTGTCTGGCAAGCACAAGGTCCTGAGTTCAATCCCTGGCACTGCAAAACCAAACAAACAACAACAACAACAACAAAAATAAAACCAGAACACTTGGTTTCAGAAACCTTAATATTTCAATAACATGGTAAAGGGCCCTCTTGGGCTCTTGTATTAATCAGAATAAGCCTAGATTAATGGTCAATAATGAAGCTGATATGAACTGTAAGTTCAGAGTGCACGTGGCATCCCAGTAACTTTTCAATCTGTACAATGAATAGTTTTTAAATAAGGTGTAAGGATAAATAAGTCAACATTATAGTCAGTGACATCAGAACAGCCCACTCAACTAATTTTCCATCATCCATATCCTTTTGATATTTTATCTATATGTTTATAATTAATGAGTTTCAAAACTTGTCTAAAAAGCCGGGCGTGGTGGTGCATGCTTGTAATCCCAGCACTCGGGAGGCTGAGGCAGGAGGATTGTTGTGAGTTCGAGACCAGCCTGAGCTACAAAGTGAGCTTAAAGCCAGCCTGAACTGCATAGCGAGACCCTGTCTCAAAAAAGACAAAAAAAAACAAAACTTGTCTAAGTTATATTGTTTCATATTATTTATATTGTTAATCATAGTACTAACATATATAATTATCTTTCTAATATTAATTGTATAATACACCCATGAAACAAGACTATTTTTTGGCAGAACTGGGGATTGAACTCAGGCCCTTGGGCTTACCACCCAAGTGCTAATTCTGCTGAGCCATCTCCTCCGCCCCTGAAACTGGATATTAATATTGAAGTGAATTTTAAAGTAGTGTATAAGCTTACTATATTTTAGGTGATAAAATTATGGATTTATTATGTTGGTTTTTTCTGTTTATATATTATGATACAATTTGCATAATTAAATACAGCTATACTATATTTCAGTTATTCCTAACTCAAAACTTGTGTAAATGTAAAATAAAGAGAATCCATTAATGGAATTCGACTTTATTATAAAATTTTAATAGACATTTCATTTACTCACAAAATGTACCTGCTGAGTTATCTAGTAAGACATAGTTAATATTTCATTTTATATAATGAGAAAAGTTCTACATACTGTTTTGTATATCAAATAGAATACTTGTTTTTTATTATTTAGTTTAATTTATTTTGTTATTTTATTTTTTCTTTGGTACACGATCTCATAACAGGAGTGTGCCATCATACCCAATTCTGGGGCCAGCACATTGCACACGAGACATCAGGGGCCTGCATGGCATGTTGTACTGGGAATAGAATACTTGGGACTTTGTGCTTGCCAGGCAGGCACTTACACCACAGAGCCATCTCCCCAGCCCTCAAATAAAATACTTGAATAACTAAGTAAGCCTATATAAGATTATTCTGGCATTTTTACTTTTGAATTTTAGTAGTTATTTTAATGGCTTGGTTCAGCTATAAAACTTATAGCTTTATGCTAGAATTTGTTTAAAAGAATAGTTTTGTGTATTCAAGATTGCCAAATGTTTATTAGAATTGATATGACAATTTCTCCTTACAGCACTAATTAGCAGATCATAAATATACGTGAACTTCTAATTGCATATTATCAATCTGGCCTTCATGTACTATTTTGACACTGAGATTCTAAAATAAAATATAATGTATAATTACATACACTCAGAAAGTCAGGACTGTGTCATATTTAGAAGTAGATTTAAATTACAGACCAGTAAAACAGAGCAATGACAGTAAGTGTGAGCAAGACTGCTGAGATCCTGGGTCGAAAATGCACTGCTCATGGGAACGTGAGAGCTTGGCACGTTCTTTAAAGACAAAAACGCATCACCACAACCTCAGAGCATTCTACTTGGAAACTTACACAAAATACATTAACGCTTATGTTTACATATAAATCTGTTCAGCAATACTCATGATAACTTTTTCGAATGATGTCAAACTAAGTATATTGAAAGGAAGAGTAAATGCATATTTCCCCGGCCAGTGTTACATGCCCATCTCTGGTAATCTGAGAGACGACTTCTAAAACAGCTGCATGCAGTATCACAGCCATTGCCCAGTCCCAATGATCTTGTTTTCTGAAATTCTGTACCATTTCTAATGTTTTTTTTTTGTTGTTGTTAAGTATTTTTTTCTAATGCTTTTTAAAAACTTTTATACTCCTTAAAATAAAATATATAGCATAAATAGTCTCAAATTAGACATAGCCCCCAAAACCCTCAGTGTGACATCCCTTCATCAAATGGTAACACACACTTTTAATGGAAGAGCCCTCTGCAATGACGATGCAAATGAACACACTAATGGAATATGCAACAGCTTGAATGAAATTTGTCACACTAAGCAAAATAAAAGCCCATACTACAAAGCCATTTGTGGTTTTGATATTGCATATATAGCATTCTTAAAATGGCTACATTTTAGAAATTAATAACAAAACCAGCCAGAAGATTTCAGATAAGGGATGAAAAAGGGGGATTTGTTACAAAATGACAATAGGATTGATCTTCAATATGCTAAAACCGCTCAGGATTTTGACTGTAGGGGTGAGATGTAGCCAGGGTCTACAATTGCACATAACTAAATATACATATTTGCATAGATACAAACTTGCATAAGTAAAACAAGGAAGGCTAAATGGGATTGGCAGGTGATGTCATTCTTATTATTTGAGCACACTGTTTTATTGTTTTGAAAGACACTCCTGCTGTGGAAAAATGAGCAAAGCATACACAGGGATTCTTTATATGTGATCCCACAACAGTGTGTGCACCTGTGACTATCTCAGAGTAAAAGTGTTGAAGAATGTGTTCCTGCTTCAGGACAAGCCAAGTCACTGCGAAGTACTTGGGCTGGTGTGCACCATAAGTTTTCTCAACAGACTACTAAGCTTAGTGTCTTCAGGAATAAATCTGCAGACAAAGTCAGGAGATCCGGTCCACACGCGCTTTCTACCCCTCGGAGTCAATATGAGAGCATATCAAGAACTTTTTCTGTGGCATCACATCATGTGACCCATTCTCCATTTATGTATCTAATTTGTTTAGGACATGATAAATTTCTATTAAATAATATATTTATTTAGTGTGGTAGAAGGGATTGAATGTGGGACCTTATACTTGCCATGTAGGCATTTGTGCCACTGAGTTATCACCCTTTAGACATTTCTAAACAAAATTTTCTTTAGGAGTCCTTACATCAAGAACTTGATGTTGGTACATCAAGGAGGGGAAAAAGTAAAAATCTCCATTAAGTAATCATATTAGACTCTATGTAACAGGCTCATAATGCTGTCAAATATTATGATTTTATATAAACCCAAACACCTTCTATTACAACATACATTAATGGACCTAGGCATAGAAGGGAATTGATAGTAGGAAACCAGCTACATGGAAGATAGGAAAATAGTGGTTACTAACACATAAGGCTTATAAAATTCCTCAGGCATTTAGAGTAGCGCTGGCCCTGAACTATTGATTGAAAACAAAGTAGATTTTCAGTGTCTACACAGAAGTCCCTGAGCAAGTGTTCCATGAAAAGAGCTGAAAAAGACACAAAAGAAGCTCACTCCTTGTTTACTATGATAGGCTGACCCAGCCCACAGCAGCTACAGTTGCTCAGCTGAAGTGAGATGCTTATGGAAATCATTGCTGTTAATTGAAGGGTAAGCTGCAGAAAGGCAGTGGCAAGTGGTATTACTCAATAGAAGAGAAGTCAAACAAAAGAAGCATTGCACTGTAGTGATGACAACAATGACTGTTAGAGTAGAAGAGGAGTCTATGAACAGAATAATATAAAATCTCTCTATCCATGTCTGAACATGTGGCTGTTAATAGCTACAGACAGGAGATCTCACACGTATTTGGCAATTGCAACTGTTTTTGAAACTATAGCAGCAGATCACTGTACTCTGGTGCCATGTTGAGTCCACAGAAGCTGCAGAAAGAGGGCATAGGTGGACCGACATCCTTGCTCAACAAAAGCCAATCTGTCAGAGAATACAGAGGGAGGAGCCATACTTAGCAGAGATGCAAAAACATTATTGCCAAGTTCTCTAAGTATTACGAGAAGGGCTCATAAGGGTACTTCAGGCTCAAAGGAAAATAGACATGTATAACTGTCTTGTTTATATAAAGCTAGGCAAAATTTTGAAAGCCCACTGGTACTTGTACAACTTCTTTACATTAGCAAAGTGTTTCTTTTTAGTCATAGATGCTATGGACTAAAGATTTCTGTTCCCTTCCCAAAACTCATATTCTGAAATCTTATCCCCCAAAATGGTATTGGTTAGTAGGAGGCATGCAGGGGGTTCAGTCGTCATGGGGAAGTTGAATGCCCTTATAATGGAGGACCTCTCCTGCCCCCTGGGAGCATGGTGAGAGAAAGCCTTCTGTAAACTAAAAAGCAAGCTCTGTCATGTACTGAATCTGCCGGCACTTTGATTACAAATTGCTCATTCCAAAGAATTCTGAAAATGCTAAACCTGACCCTATTTGTTGTGCATCTCATCTACCACTGGCCTTCTGTAATAGTAACTATAGTCCAAACAGACTATGACAAGGGAGAAGTAAGTAAATAATCACACACAGGCCTCATCATAGAGTAGGCTATGGGATGAACTGATTTACAGATTCCACAATTTCAATTCCTAAGCTTCTCTATACCCACATGCGTTCAAACATTTGGAGACAGCATGGTTATTCATGTGGTTGGTTTTAAAGAGATCAGACCCAAGCAGTATGTGCTCAAATACACCTACAGACAAAGAGTGAGAAGTGTATGAGAAGACGGTGGTAGAGCTTTGGCTGCAGCCTCAAAGGACACCAAGGACTGTCAGTGAGCCATTAGCACCTGTGACAGGATCATGGAGCCATTCTACCCTGCAGGTTTTCAGAGGAAGCATCAACCTTTTGATATAGAATTGCAGACTTCTTGGTTTTGAAAGCAATAAGCAATACACTCTGTTGCTAAATCAGCTGCCTTGTAGTACATGACTACAGCAAGCTTAGCAAGAGAACATAATGTCTATCAGATAGCCAAGAGGAAATTGGTATTGATAGCATCACTTACAGCTGTTTTCTAACTGACCCTTGTACAAGGCTTTCAGCTTAGAAATCAAGAAAATGGTGGAGACTTTCCTACACTATGTAATATTAATCACAATGTAGAGGATTTCAGAAAAAGGAAAGATGTTCCCTGCTCCTGGATAGGAAGAACCAACATCGTGAAGATGGCCATACCCTCAAAATTGTTGTACAGATTTAACACAACCCCTATCAAATTGCCACCAACATAACTCCCAGACCTAGAGAAATCATTCCTAAAATTTATTTTTTAACCAGAAAAGACCTAGAATAGCAAAGGCAATCCTGGCCAACAAAGACAAGGCAGGAGGCATCACAATTCCTGACTTGAAATTATACTACAAAGCCACTGTGATAAAATCAGCATGGTATTGGCAACAAAATAGACCTGAAGATCAATGGAATAGATTAGAGGATGCAGAAACCTCTATGAACACACTCTGCCACCTGATCTTTGACAAAGGGGCCAAACATGCTTACTGGAAGAAAGATAGCCTCTTTAACAAATGGTACTAGAAAAACTGGCTTTCTACATGCCAGAAACTGAAACTTAGCCCAGCATTATCACCATGCACTAAGCTAAAGTCAAAATGGATTAAAGATCTAAACATTAAAGCAGAAACACTCAATCTCCTGGAAGAGAAAGTAGGAGGAACTCTTGAAGATATAGGGGTAGACAAGGAGTTCATGAGCAAACATGTATTCACATGGGAAACACTTGAAAGAATTAACACCTGGGATCAACTCTCACTGAGAAGTTTCTGCAAGTCAAAAGAAATTGTCAACAAAGTGAAAAGACAGCTCATGAATTTCACAATATAAATGAGAAAAAAATGAAAACTAAATTAAACAGATCAATATTTGAAATTCTTTATTATTATCAGGTGCTACTAGTGATTTCTCTATTGGCATTTTTTATTTTTTATTTTTTTAGAGGAATCAGGAATTGAAGTCAGGCCTTTGCATTTGCCAGGCAAGCACTTACTTTATTGAGCCATCTCCCGGGCCCCCTGTTGGCATTTACATAAATTAATAAGTTTCATTGGGCAGTAAATCTACAATTTCATTTTTTGTTAAAATTTTAAGGGAAAATTTTGTGTATTTTGGTATGTCTGAGAAAATTCACCCCCCACACACTATGTCATTCAATTCTTTCATTAAAATTCTGTGCTGAAGTTGTGTCTATAGTAGGCAAGGGAAAATTATCATTTTCTACAGCTCTGGGCTTCTGAATATAAATATATTCAGTGATGTCTAAAAGTTTACTTTTTCTTTTTGGCTGGCTCAGGATGCCTTCAGGGCAGGTCTGGTAAGGCTTAAGGATCTGGGGATAAACCACAGCATCCTGATTGCTTTGTTTAAGCAGTCACTTGAACAACTGAGCTAATGGGCAGGCCCTCTACTTTTCTACCGGAAGATTCAAAGAGGAATCTGTTTTTCTCTGGGAATTACATGAATTTGATCAGTAAATGTAGCTCATTTCCAATATCACTAGTTTCCTATTTAAAAAATCTTTCAAATATGCATGGAAGTATTCTGTATTTTTTCAAAAGAATAACCATTTAAATATAACCACAGAACCATTGTATTTGAAAGTTTCATTAGGTATTTATTATAAAATAGTTTCATATGAAATATTTCTTATGGCACACAGCTGTTTCCAAAGCTAGGAGTTAGATCTCTCTGCTGCTGTTTTATATAAATCTGAAAAAGATTTAAGCACACACCGACCTTTCAAATTAGCTCTTCTACAATAAAATGTAAGTCTTCTTTCCTTGAGGGTTGCCCTGGTTTCTCTCTTTCCACTTGGCTTCTTTTGTATTACTGCTTTATAAATAGTACACGTTCTGTAAAATTGCACATCAATGAGAAGCAAAGAACGGGCATCTTGGAAAGTCTCTGAAGACCAATTTGAAATATTTAATAAGGCATTTTCATACAAAGCAAATACTCCCTGACATAGCAAACTGCTACGCATGACTTGTCAGGGTTCACATCTATGTTAAAATCTCCAGAGAATCTCTGTTGAACAAAGATACTGAGTAAAAATCAGCTGAAGATTTATCACGGTTGAGAGTACCTCTCTGAAGGAATCTCATAAGACTCAATTCTCTGAAGATTTTCCAAAGTCCTGTAAAAAAGCAATAGTCATCGAGACACAGCTTAAATTTCATCATGCACTGGAGGACTGTAATTTCACCAACAGAGCAGCAGCACTGGATTGGAGCCCCTGTGTAATCTGATGAAGCTTTATTCACTCAACAGTCATAAGATTAAAAATAAAATCTTTCTGCAAAAACACTTTTGAAACACTTGAGTGGTGCAAACAAACAAAAATCACTATCCTAACTGTTTTCTTGCTATGTGTTAAACCTCAGTTAGTGTTAATTTATTTGAAATTTAAATTGGATTTTTAATTGGAATTTTTTTGTTGTTATTGAACATGAAATTTCACCTTTCTCAAATTGATTTTGTATTACCTTCCTTAAATGCAAAAATAATTAGAAACATAAGATGTATTGGTTTATAATGATGTGAACAACCTCCTCTGGTCAACAATATGTTTAGATATCTAATCAATTGATGGAAAAACATATTAGTACTAATGGTTTTTAACATATATGGGGATTTGAAATTCAAAAAGGTTCAAAATCAAAGTTCTAGTTATCTTGCAGAATGACTCAGCAGCACTTTCCTTCCTTTGCTTTGCTCTGCCCAGTCTTGGTCCTTGAGGCTGACTTCGCAAGCACAACACCTTCTGCCTATTTCGTTCGGTGTGCGCCTCAGCACTGAGTAATGAGATTCTGGATGCACCAACCTGAGGAGAGGAAGCCACATTTTCCAGCTCCACAGGCAAAGGGAAAGTCAGTTAACATTTTGATGACTGAGAGTATGTGGTAGAGATGCAAGAGGAAAAGATCTCCCCCTACTGATGCCGGGGTCCTTTGCAGCCCAAGAAAATGCTCATTACTCTCTTAACACCAGTACAGAGATGCTGATTGCTGGAAAAGTGCCTGGGGTAACCCTGTGCCTCCTGGCTTGCAACTGCCACAAAACCATTTACACGTTTATCCTCTCAAAATTCATTTCCAACTCTAGCCTCCTCTGCTTCGATTTTAGGAACATAATTCCTGAATTGTATAACTAAAATTTATTTTTATTGGTACATATTCACAGTACACTCCTTATGAGGAACGTTTTTTTCTTTTTTGATAGCAGGAATCAAACTCAGGACCTTGCAACTTCTCAGATTGGCACTATGCTACTGAGCTATATTCCTGGCCCAACAATTGATTTATTTATTTTTATTGTTTATTTGTTTTTTGGTGGAACCAGGGATTGAACTCAGGCTCTTGTGCTTACCAGGGAAATGCTTATTCCACTGAGCCACCTCGCGGCCCCCAATTTTGTTTTTGTTTTTGTTTTTAAAGAGTAAAATAAGCTGGACATTGTGGCTCAAGCCTATAATCCCAGCACTTAGGAGGCTGAGGAAGGAGGATCTTTGGGAGTTTGAGACCACCCTGGGCTAAAATGTGAGCTCAAATAGTATGAACTGCAAAGTGAGACTCTGTACCAAAAAGGCAAATAAATTAATAAATAAAAGAGTAAAATAATATGTTCCAAAAACATGAGTATAGTTTCTACTCTACAAATTAGCATTATTAGTGCTTGTAAATGATTATCTAGGTCCTTTTATATTGAGAAAATGCTTTTTCACACAATTTATTGTACCTCTCAAATTTAATTTACTCTTTCAGGTTCTTACACCAGGGAGACAATATATTTACATAGGCAGTTCTGATCTATGTCACCTACAAAATTGGTCTCAAGTTATAACCATTTACCTACAATGCCCCGATTTTATAATTTTTTGATTGAGTGATGCTCTATTGCATAAGAGTCCCATAATTTTCTTATCTATTCCTCAGAAACTGCTCAAAGGGAGGAATAGCAGATGAGGGAAAGGAGAAAAGAAAGAAGGAAGGGAAAATATATATGCATATAAATATGATATATTGAGTAATTGTATTGCTGATTTCTACTGGTCTATCGAAAAGAACAGTTAATGCTTAATTTTTTTTTTTAATTGACAAATTTTGCATGCATGTATATGGTAATTTGAAAAACTAATTTGAATACAGCAATACACAATATACCAACTATTATTGAATTCCTAATACAAATAAATAAATTGAAGAAAATCAATTTTCCTATGCATACAAATCTGCGGATTGGTACCTCTCCTGCAATATAAAATGATTATACTCCAAAGATGGATATTTTGTCATATGAATAATATTTCAGTCACACAGTTGTTACATTTAAATAACAAGATATTTCTCAAAGAATTCCAACAGCCATTTACTTGTGAAGCAAAAAATATTTTTGAGAAAAGTTTTTCTTTTTAATTGGTGTCATTAGAACAGAAAAGTATCTCAAGATTAAAATTAATATGTTGGGTTTTTTAGATTAATTTATAACACAGTTAAATTAAGATAAATAAGCATTTTCTGGCATTTGCATGCTTTAATTGCATTTTATCATTCTTGAGTCTTTATCTGTTTCTTTATAATGTATTTTATGTATTTATGAAGTACCTTAATTTTTACTTTAAAAAATACTCCATTCGAGCTGGGCATGTTTGGGTTCCCACCTGCAAGCCCAGCACATGGAGGGCAGGACAGGAGGGTCACCATGGGCTTGAAGACAGGCTGGCCCATAGGGAGAATTTTCTTAAGAGAAAGAAAACCTCATCTGCAAAGTAAATGCTATTGCCAAGAGTGTCTGGTTCTGCAGATGGCACCCTGAAGCTGAAAGTATTTTCAAAAAATAAAAAAGAAAAAGAGATGCAAAAGAGGAAAAAAACAAATGGAGAACATAACAACCACCAAACAGAACATCAGGACTAGAAATACTTTGTCATTCTTTCTCACAAAGTAAAATGACAACATTCTATAATAGCATAACAAATGATTATGTACATCACACACTGCATAATACTATATATATATATATACATATATGTAGTCCATAAATATATATATATATATATATATATATATATGCTTGACAGTCAGTGATTCAGATCAATCATTGAGAAAATAAGTCAACTGTACATTTAATCAGTTTAGAATAATGTATCTATAACATAAAATGAGCAGTCTACATATCTGAAAGAACAAAAAATGAGATGAGAAAGAAGCAGACAGATCGCCTGGAGTCCCCTGGCTTTAGGCTCCTCACCTACTCCCTTGAAATCCAATATTCGAGAGCATTCACTACCTCTTTTTCCCACATAGTATTTTCATTATCATTTCATATTGTCTGATTTTGTTACTGTTGAAAACAGTGAACTGATATATATCATAGTAAAAGAGAAAGAACATTTTTATCCACATTTCTTCACAATACGTCTCAGGCTTATAGAACTTTAAGTACACTGTTAAATTCAGTTAGGACTACAGTTCTTATCACCATGGGTAAATAGTTACGTCCTTAATTTTTGCTTCATTAATTTCACTAAAGGAAGTTAGGTGTCCTTAATAATTTTTGATGGAAGGTGTAAGGAATTCACCATTTTACACTCTTAATTCTTATTATATAATTCCTTGGCCATTGTGGTGTACATTATATTAAGTTATTCTCTTAGTAAATACGCACTGCCTTGCTTGTCCTGTGGAATAATTTGGAAGACCCAATGCAAACGGACAATCGTCAGACCATATGCAAAAACAGAACTCTGAGTCACAGTCCACAGCAGTCAGCTCCTGAAGCTAATCCCTTTTATGACCAGGGGCCAGGCTACGCTCCACAACTCACAGGGACAGGTTTCAGGTCATTAGCATTTGTGCCAGCCCAGGAAATATAACAAAAATCCATGCAACAATTGAATGTAAGTGGCTTTGATTAATTACTGAGGTTTTTCTAATTGCATTCATCCCCATTTACAACTTAGTACAAACCAGAGAAAGCCTGAAATTCAGCCTCGCCAACCACATCCAATGCACTGTTTTTCAATAGAAGAAACCATAATATCAGGGTGCCAAAAGCTTTGAAGAAGCTGATGAGTTTTCTTCTTTTACTGTAGAGTGCACATTACCTTTATATCAGTCGGTGGCAATACACAAGAGGCAGTGACTGATCCTGCTGTTGCAAACATTAAGTTTATCATCACTGCTTTGACCTTAATATCTACAAGTTATAAAATAAGGTGTAATAAGTATTACTTGATTGTATAAAAAGTCATCTTCTGCCAAAATCTACTAAAGAAATGCTAAAATTAAAACAATGCAAATGTCTGTTTTACTAAGTTTTTGCCATTAAAATGGGAATGTTTGAAGTGCTAAAACTGAATAACTGAGTTTTTTATATTTTTATGACAGGGTCTACAGGGTCTCACTACCTAGATCAGACTCCTAGTAAAAATCAATTTTTAAATTAAACTTTAAATTAAATTATCTATTTTCTCTAAATAGTCTGTGTTTCTTTGTAGCAAATTACTATGGGCTCATTTTAATAAGTGTGGTTTTTTTTGTTTGTATATTTTATCTAAAGAAAGGAGAACAATTTATAAAAATATAGACACCTAACAGCACGTTATAGGCATATACATAGAAAATTATTATTTACAAATCAGTTTGAGGATTCCCCTTCCATTGAGGATACCACCAAGCCTTCCTAAGTGACTGGACAGGGTGACATGCTTTCTCTGCAGGCTTGGAGTCTGTGTCACTGAAGGCAGGAATGAATTCCAGCAGAAGAGGGATATTAGGATAGGTAACGTCTGTTAGCAAGAGCTGCTTTATTTCTGTTTTTAGTTTTTGTTTCTCTCTGCTGCCGAATGTTGATTTTCAGAAAAATATTTTCTGGTTTACACGTGTTTACTCTTAGTTTTGTAAGACATTCTTTAAAAAAAATCACCAAAAGCTTTTTGATAAAATAAAATCAAATGTTCCTGCACAAGATAGGGTAGAAAAATTTGTTTTAAAACCTTGAACTTAACAAGGTAACTTTTTCCCATTTATCTCTGTTCTTGTATCTACATGGGCTTCCTGGGACTGAAAAATGCTTACCATTAGTATTTAACACCAAAATCTTTACTTGTCTCTTTCCTCCCACTTATCCCATTTAAAGTGTTTCCAGTACACAAGTAGTTTTCTGAAGGCTCTGTCTACTCTTGATATGCTATCATATAGTTTCTGTTCTTGAAACACTTGTTCTTCCTTTAATGTTCTCCTTTTTCTTTCTCCCTCTTTTACTTTCTCTCTCTCTTTCTTTGTCTTCCTTCCTTCCTTCCTTCCTTCCTTCTTTCCTTCCTTCCTTCCTTCCTTCCTTCCTTCCTTCCTTCCTTTCTTTCTTTCTTTCTTTCTTTCTTTCTTTCTTTCTTTCTTTCTTTCTTTCTTTCTTTCTTTCTTTCTTTCTTTCTTTCTTTCTTTCTTCTCTTTCCTCCCTCCTTCCCTTCTTCCTTCCTCTCCCTTCCTTTGTTCTTTCCTTGAATATTCTCAGCGACGTGTTATGAAGAAATATAGCATAAAGCTAAAACTGAGAGTTTTTTTATATTGCTAAATGATCTCTATGTTTCAGAAGCTTTGAATATTAAAAGTTGCTACACACACACACACATGTGCACACATGCACACGCATACACACACAGTTGCTACACTTCGGTTTTCTGCCCCCGTCCTCCTTGGTGACAATCGCTCCTGGTCTGCCTCAGTTACCAACACTGCTATAGTATTTTGCTGATAATTCCTCTTTTGAATAGAGCATATCATAATAAATGCTGGGATCACAGCTTTTAAAAAAATTATATTCCTGTTCTATTTCTTCACTTACACGTTTTCTTATTTGTTCAGCTAAGAGGATGAAAACTAAATTTAAGTTGAAATCCAGTTGTTTAACAGCATTATGTAGATCAGTAAAAACAAAGTAAATATGAAAACGAATGAAAGAAACCTTGATTACATACATCTAAGCAAGTGTAAATAAGGGCCAGAAAATCCACCTGATGGAAGAGTTCCTGAAACAGGCTGGATTCACGACATGCAGCAAGTCTTCGGTAGTTGGTGCTTCAGGAGACCCTTGAGACACCATCCTAACATAAACTTACTTATAAGGCATTTTCAAGACGAGGCTCCTACCTCTCTGCTGAAAGGAGAATAAGTAACCTTCCCACTAACTTGCTTTATTAATTTTTTCAATCCAGGGGCCAGGGAGATAGCTCAGTGGAATAAGTGCTTCCCTGGTAAGCACAAGGGCCTGAGTTCAATTCCTGGTTCTGCCAAAAAGAAAAAAAGAATTATTGATATACTAAGACATGTTACTTTAGGGCCAGGGAGATAGCTCAGTGGAGTAAGCACTTCTCTGGCAAGTGCAAGGGCCTGAGTTCAATCCCTGGTTCTTCAAAAAAAAAAAAAAAAAATTATCAATCCTATTGGATATTTTGAATAAGAGTGATAAGATGTTTTTGCAAGGAAAATAAATATGACTCCAATTCTATTTTCTTTCAAAATATCAAGTTCAGCTCTGAGTTATTCATCTTTTTATTTCTCTACCTCTACCTATTCAAGGTCTATATATAATTATGCATATATTTTTTAATGAATACATTACAAATCAAAAAAGATATCCATTTATATTCATTTGACAATTCATCATGGTACTCCCCCACCAACTATGTCAATACATGTATTCTATATTTTAGGGAATTTATTTTTTTTTATTTTTTATTTTTTTTTTTTTATTTTTTTTTGTCTTTTTTTTTTTTTGAGACAGGGTCTCACTATGCAGTTCAGGCTGGCCTTAAGCTCACTTTGTAGCCCAGGCTGGTCTCGAACTCACAACAATCCTCCTGCCTCAGCCTCCCGAGTGCTGGGATTACAGGCCTGCACCACCACGCCCAGCTTATTTTAGGGAATTTAATTAGAGAATATAATTGAGAGAACTTTCAAAGAACTAAGTTTTTGAGATTTGAGTAAATTGATAGCTACAAACAATAGATGAACAGCACAATCTTGCAATGGTAATTGGTGTTTTTGAATAAGGGATACAAAGTAATAAAATAGAAACAAAGTATATTGAAGTGCCAAAAATTCAATAACTAAGGATAAAAAAAATGGAACATACAAATTAAAATTCCACACAGCATTCATGAACCAGAAAATTTATACAGGAATTATACTGTGGACTAGAGCTATAATAATTGAGTTGCATTCACAAGCTTTATGTGCACTTGTTTTTATATTACATGTTACATATATACAAGCTTGTCTTGTATGTAAGATAAGTTAGTATTCCACACTACTGATTGATGTGGACTGAGATGTTTTTTAGACTATTGCGTGAGTGTTCTATTGCTGCATAACAAATTGTAACAGACAACTGCATATTACACAACTGTCACATTTGCTTATGTGTACGAATGTTTGCATTCTTGTGAATTTCATTTTATTGTATCTTATTTTATTTTATTTTTTGTATTTGTTACAGGGTCTCACTGTGCAGCTTGGACTCAAGATGATTCTCTTGTTTTCAGCCTCCCCATTGCTGGGATTGCAGTTGTGCACTACCATGCCTGGTCTTGGTGGCCAGCTCAGCACTCTCAAGGACGGAGCTGGTGCAGCATGCAGTGCCCAGGTTCGAACCCCAGTCCTTGCTCTTGCCTAAGCAGGTGTGTAGTCAACTAGCTATTCCCCAGCCCTACCATGCAATTCTACCACCAACTTTTAAAATAGCATCACTTTACTGTGTTCTGGAAGAACACAGCCTGCATGATATTCTATGGTGTTTCAACATGTCCCTTCAGTACAAGATCTCAGAAGGCTACATAGCTCCTGCAGGCAAAATGTTATAGCAAGAACTTGAAATCCTCCCCTTGTCACTGTATAGAGCAAGACAATATTCCATAAGTTCCAAAGAATGAAATGCAGTTTGGCTGAGAAAAACTCAGTGAAATGCAAGACTTGACATCATGGCAGAAGTCACATGGCCATGGCCATCAGGACTGACTGCTGGAGGTCTAGGGGACACAGCCGTCTGAGGAGTGGTTCCTCTGATGTGTCCTACTCTCTTCCCAGCCTCTATGCATTCATCTCATACCCAAGTCCAGTAACTTCTGTGTGTGTGTGCTCACTTTTCCTGTTTATCCCCAACCACTGTATTTTCTAGGCCAACCCAAAAGCAGGCTCCTCGTGCTATCCACCATGGTCACTGCAAATTTCCCTATACAGAACTGCTTCAGGCAGGGTTCTCATGATTTCTTTTTGGCAGGCACTGTCTCTGTGACTCCACTCTACATCTAATCTCTGGACCTACTTCCCTGTCTATGACACTTTACTCTCTCTCTCTTTGGCTGATATTTGAGTATTATTCTGTGCCTGAAACTATCCAAAATGATGTGGTGAAAATAAGTTAGATATTTAACATAGAATTAAAACCAGTCCATATGAAGGTAAATTTGAGAGCCAGGTATGTCACTCATTGGTTAAGTGCCAGCTTTGCATATCTGACACACATGCTTTTGTCCCCCACATTGTCAAATGTATGAATAGACAAAGGGTGAAATTCTTGCAAACCTTATTTAAGGGTTTTGAAACCCAGAGAGAAATTTCAGGACATTATACCATATTGCACTGCTATTTTTATGTTTATTTAATTTATTACTTTAAAACATACAAGATAATTTCAATGTTTATGATTTTTTACAGATAGGAGAAAGAATTAATCATAATATTTTCAGTGATGATTGTGTAATGGAAAGAGTACAATAGATTTTGGTTTAGATTTGCATTCAAATGAAAGAAACAAGCAAAGAAGAAAACTAAATATTATTGGAATCAGTACCTATGATAAACCAGAAAGTGTCAGTCAGTAATAAAAATAAAATGATAATAAGCTGGACCTGGAGGATTATTCATAGACTTCAAAGTTCAAAGAGCTAAAATGTTTTGTAAGTTTTGAGATAACTTAATAAGAAATTTAAGTTATGCTTGCTTTAAGAGACAAATTATTTCCATTAAGAGAAGAGCTAACTTTCAAAGTCAAATTACAATTCAAGAAGTTCTATTTGGCATTATGGAAATTTCTCTTATTAGATTGTGAGTGTGTGTGTATGTGTGTGTTTTAACTTGCTACATCAAGGGCTTCTACATAAAAATCGTTCTTTGGCTATCACATTTGCTAAATCATGAGAGGTAGAATTACTATGTGAATATTATATCTATTTTACATTGAATAATTTGTCACAGTCAGGTATTTTCTATTATGGTTTGCTCACTTTTATTAGGGTATTCTATGTCAGTATACAAATCAAATGGAAAAACAAAACCCTAGGCTGTAACATAAATTCAGTCTAGTGAGTCACAACTACTACTGAATTAAAAAGAAAAAAGTAAGTTGGTTTATCTGGTCCTGCTTGGTTTTACAGAAATACATTTAATTCACACATAGGAAAATGGATCATTATTCTATTATGCAACACTGACCTTTAAAAAAACCTCTCACATAAGAGAACACTGCTGTTATGACACATGCAGAAGCTGTATTTCTACAAATCTGTTTTCCAGCTTTAGCTGTAAGTGGAAATGGTAGTCATGTGTTTATTTGTAAATACTTATATACTGGTTTCAGGTGAGAAGGCCACAACAAATCAAAGCAGTAGATTGTTGAAGATTCTTAAAAAATCTTTGGGGCTTCTCTTCTCATCTCTGGAAATGCAGCTCTCAAAAAAGCTGAGAAGCAGCTCAGCCTCTTTTTCTACAGAATGAAGGATCCTCTGTCAGATCTGAGTCACCCAGCCGAGACCTCCAGACAGAAAAGCTCGTAGTGCGCCACCTGTCACTCCGTGTGCACGAGGCACGCTTCCATCAACAGAAAATTACAGCCCAATCATGGGTGACCCAGCAGAACTGATCTCAACCTATAAAATCACAAGAAAACAAAATGGCTATCGGCTTAGGCCACACAGGTGCGTGTTTGTTACAGAGGCAACACAGAAGAAAAGTTCTGGGAAGAAAAGACACTTATGAGGCTTCCTTTTCAGCTAACAGTTCATCAGTGGTCCCAAATATTTCTTCACAGGTACACTGATTGCCAAGCCAAGCGGATCAGAGTGGCGGCCTCACTGGACTGAAATGATCTCATTGTGAAGATCGTGCCCCAGGGGAATGGATTGAAACTGGTTGCCCAAGGCCTGGCACCCTGCCAGCATGAAGCTCCCAAGATGTTTGGACAGAACTAAATCAGTGCACCAATAGGCAATGCAATAAAGGCAGTGCAACTGGTGTCTCCTTGTTGCTCTACACCAAAGAACCCAGCTGCAAGGGAAGCAGGTCTGGGCTTTGGAGACTGGAGGGAGGAAATGAAGACATGAAAAAGTTACAGACCCTCCTGGGGATCTCCAAGCATGAGAGCCTCAGTGGATTTTAAACATCATTAAGTAAAACTTCAGTTTTTTTTTTTTTTTAATCTACATAACTTAGTTTTAGAGCTTCACTGAACTCTATGTATATAACTTATAAGTTACATACTTATATTTCTGGTAAAAGCCTTTTTTTTTCTCTCTACTGTAAATTAGAAATCATTATGTCCTTAGAACTGGTGTAATGTGTTAGATGCTTTTAAGTAATGTTAAATGAAAGGTTTGATTTGTTTACACACAAAGGAGTTAGAGAATTATACATTTCGATTTAGAAATGTTACTTTGAAAGAAGAGGAAATGTGAAGTTTATTTTCAGTGAAATTGCATTGTGACCTAGTATGACTTTTTTTGCAATAATTTCTAGGTATAAAACACATTTTAAAAACTTGAAGTACCTGCAGTACAGCCAAATGATGTTCACAGTAAAAAGACAATAATGATTCTTACAAAAGATAGACCCTAATTGTGGAAATCTGGGTACATGTCTATAAAAACAGAAAAGTTATTTTTGTTGCTTTAAAGAAAAAGGAATGAGCATATAAACAAAAAGCCTCTCAATTCTTATTGATAGTAACGGATGTGCCTGCAGTGTGATCTAATACCTTAGTCACCTGTGAGTGTCTTTCTATGTGATAATGTTAAACTTGCTGACAGCTGAGATGTCATTCACCGAACATTCGTTTCTAAAACGTAACACTTTTTCTTGATTTTGGGTTCAAAAGTCAGGGCAATTGCATCTTTTTTTCATTTGTATTTGATTTGTTACCCTACAATCTTGGACTCGTGGTGAGCCCCCTGTCTTTAGCCTCCCCAGTTCTAGGATTATAGGCACATGCCACCATGCCCGACTCAGTCACCTGCTCAGCATGCCCTGGGACCACGTCCAACCCAGCATGCAGGTATCAAATGCTGGTCCCTGCACTTGCCAAACCAGGCACTTAGTCCACTGAGCTATCTCCCCGGCCCCAGGAATTGTTTCTTAGGACAAGTTTTCTCTATCTAGTGCAATAAATAGCAGTATCAAAAAATTACATTCTTAAATATCAGTTTGGAAGATTTTCAAGAAGTTTTTAATAGAGGATTTTTAATAAAGTATAGAAAACAGTTTTGAAAATATAGAACTTGATCTTTTAATAATGAAATGTTACTATTTTCATAGCCTAATTGATGACAAGTGGCAAAGATTGATGCTGCAGCTTGGCAGACTAGAATGCTCCCCCAAGAAGTTTACGTGCTGCATTCAGTCTCTGTGTTGACCTGCAGTGCTGCTAAGCTGTGAGTGGAGAAGCTCAGGAGAGGGCTCTTTCACTTGGAGAAGCCACTCACAGAAGAATTAATGTGGGTCTTGGGGAAGCCCTGTGACATCCTCCCACATTGGGTTGTGACAAAAGGAGTGAGCCTGGTTTTTGTACCTTATTTGCTTCTGTAAACATCCACAAGCTCCCTGACATTCTCATGCCATTCATCATGAGAGCCCTAACTACGAGGCTACTTTGGTTGTACAGAAATTGGAGATCAAGACAGATAGAAGATAGATAGATAGATAGATAGATAGATAGATAGATAGATACACACATACATACATACATACATAGATATATAGATATTTTCAGACTCATATCTTGTGGTAACACTTTAATATGACAATTATAATCTGCATATCAAAATTGCTTGTATAAAGGGATAACACATATTTTGGTCATCATATAAGCATGTGTCATCTGCCATTGTTAAACTGACCATAAAATTGACAGCACCCAATTTATGTGTCTGCTCCTAATTTGTTTATCTCTTCATCTTGTGTGTCCCCTAAGAGCAATGATTCCCACTTGAGAGCAGTTTTCCCCAGAAACATTCACTGTCTGGTGACATCACATGTGGGCAGTGAAAGAGGCTGCTAGAATCTGCTGCGCAGATGACGGCCATGCCTCCGGCCATCCTCCCATGCGCAGGGCAGCTCCCCATGGCCGATAAGCACCTTGCACCAAATGTCATTATGTGACAGATCAGGACCTTTTCATTTACAATATGCAATTCCCCTTACACCGAAGAGATAAAGAAAATCTGAATATGAATCTAGACCTTTCAAAACCACTATAGTTAATTTCTATATCTTTCTTTAAGAAGCCACGTGGAATGCCACAAATTTGGTTGATTTCTGACCACTGATGATCACTGTGCAACCTCACTGTCAGGGTCTCCTCACTGGAGATGCTGACATCTCCTGACATCCATCCAGCAGATTGCCAGCCTCTGTTAAGCACTATTCAAATGGAATATGACAAATTGTTACGTACTCATGAAGTTTCTGGTATTGCCTTCCTTGCAGTCTCATGGCACTTTTAACAAAACCTTACAGACTGATCATTTGAGTGAAGCTCCTGTACATTTCCCCTCAACACATATGCATACACACTCATGCACACATGCACGTGCGCATGCATCACTTACTATGAGACTGTAACACTGCAAGAAAGAAAACCTATTTTTCATCATTTTATCCTCTGGGTAGAGTCTGCTTTTGTTGCTCCTGTTCTCACTGATAAACCTGCATACCTTTTGAATAATGCATAGAAAATGTCTTCTCTAATCCACAAACCAAGATTTCTGCTAATTCTGTGCTCCATCTCTTTTTGCTTATCGAGTGCAACATTGAAATTTTCTCCTTGTGTATTAAGTTTGCTCCAAGATAGTATGTTTTTCTTTTTGCCATTTTCTTACTAGCTACCTTGACAGCATCCAACAAATAAAATACCTTCACTGTTTCTTTTTCTAGAAAAAAGTTGGAGAGATATACAGATTTTTTTTCAAATGACTGGATTATTCAAAATGCAATGAGTACTGTGTAAAAATAATGATTTTATTAAGCATTACCAGTAGAGAAATGTGTCATGACATACCTACATTATTGGTAGTCTAGTCTTCAAATACAATGTATCGTTAAATGAAGAATCTCTATTATAAAGAGACACTTGTTATGAGTTTTCACTTTCATTTTAGCATCATTTCAAGAAAATATGTGTGTACTCTTAGCTAATAAAAATGTATTTATTATATGCAGTGCCTAGCACACAGTACCCAGAAAGTATTCTTCGAGCTTGTTTCTGTGATCCTTGTGTAGTCCTATTCTCTGACAAAGCCAACTGGTATGCTTGGGATTGTCATCCTACACGTTTTTCTAGAACTCAAAATCTACATTCATAATATCCATGCCTATGTATCCAATCATCAGAACTGCTGTGGATACAAAGAATTATTTTTCAGTTGATGGTGAGAGAGATTTAGGTACCCAAAATCATCTAGTAGTTTCAGCTCAACCAAAAATAAAATTGTTGCCACTGCAGAAATCATTTGACACTGAGCGTCAGTGGAGAGAAAGTGTAGTGAGGATTTCACTTGGCATTCCCAAGTCCCCTTAAGGGGCAATGACATCACTGTTTCTGATCCAGAGCTAGCATCTTTCTCACTATTCCTTTGCATTTAGTATTACATTCACTTCTTGAGTTGGTATGTTTCCACTAAAACATAGAAAACATTCAGTTTAGCAGCATGTGTCTTGGGGCTCATAAAGAAACTTAGGAAGAGGTTTATTTTCTTAGGCTGGGAAGCCCATTCTGGAAAATCAGCTCAAGGCTGCAACGGAATCATTGCTTAGGGTTTGTTTGTTTTGCTGCATTTGCTTTTACCATTTTATCATGTTACTTTTTTCATAAAGATGCTCCACCTGAAAAGAGGCTGCTGCGACCCTCAAGCACACGTTTATTGCAGACAATAACAAAAAAGGCAATTGCCATGGGTGGAACATGTGTGTTAAAACACCTTCCACCATAAAACCAGTATCTTTGCTGGAGGAATCCCCCTTAGACCTCACTTAACTCCAAAACTAGGTTACTGGGCAAGTATTGAGCACCATGGGGTAGCCAATACTGTGGACTGTCACCCTGAAAGAGATGGCAATTTCCTCAGTAATGCACAAGTGATGACTGAATATTGCTAAGTATCCAAAGGAAGAAATACTGTCTATATTTTTGTCCAAATATCAGATTTCTTTCTTTTCCCCTTTTGAGACAGAGTCACACTATGAATTTCAGGCTGGCCTTGAGCTCACCTCAAACATGTCAAATTTCTGTGGGCAAGTACTTAGAATTCTGAGCCCCAGATATTAAAAATATAAAACTATCTTCTGCTTATCCCCCTGCTTTACATCTCGTTCCCTGCAAAATCTTACAATGGAAATTGGAAAATACTTCTGTGTACACAAAGCAATGTAATATCTAATTCAGGCTTTTTGCGCCCTGTAGCAGGCTGCCCAATGACTCAGTCCTGCCAGTGCAGTGCCCAAATAACCATAGGCAGTCTTTAAATGAATGAATGAAGCGCTACATCAGTAAAGCTTTATTTATGAAATTAGATAGCTGGTCAGATTTCCTTCACTTGCTTCCACTGATTCTTGTTCTACAATATCATTAGTTTCTTTATTTCTAAAATCAAAGTCAATGTACTGTCTTCTATGTTGAGGCAGAAAATATAGTGATTTTTCCCTCTAACAACTTTTACGTCCATTTCTATATATTCAATGCACACTATATTTTATTCCAGTGATTTCTGTGCTTTTGCTTTTTTCCACAAAGATGAGTTTAAACACATAAACAGACTACTAAAATAAAATGCTCAATATGCAGCTGAAAACTCTCCCAAATACTCTTTCAATATATTCTTGTGTGAAACCATAGCTCTATGGAGAATTAAAATGGTGATTAATTTTTCAAGCGGTTCGGGTATTAAATTTTGTGCCCTAAATTGGTAACCTCACAGAAAGAGAATTGAAGAATATCAGATTTTCTCCAGCGCTGGCTTCCTGTTCAATGTACACATTATGACTTCCAATGTGTGGAATATTGTAGTTAGGTTTTTCAGTGATGTAAAGAGATAAAAAAGATAAAAGAGGCTTTTATTGTGCGAACAGGGAAGACCACAGGAAAGGAGAGAGGTTGAGCTTTGATGGGCCCTCTGGGGTAACAACAGCTAGGTAGCGCAAGAATGGAGGTGGAGTTTAGGGGGCAGTCTGCATGAGGAAGCAGTGATTGGGCAGCAGGAGGGAACAAGGAAGCAGGATATTGTGAAAAGAAAGTAGGAACTTGTAATTTGACCAGGGAGGAGGAAGGTGGAGCATAGCACACAGCTTCTGGATTTAGCAGAATTTTTTATAAAGACAGAGAAAACCCATAAGTATTTCCTTAAGTTAATTTTTCTGCATCAGAGAAAGTGTCATCTTTTTGGCTCTTTCCACAAGTAACTCACATCACAGATATGCAACAATCTGACTGGACAAAGGATCTGAGATTTCAGCCTTTCACTTGTAGTCTATCAAGAATTAAGCTGTTTACTTTTTTCCATTACTTTGAGTAATACATAGGAAGTGATGAAGTACATAGAATTTTTTAAAAATATGTAACTTTAAAAAAATCTGAATGTCTGAAAAGTTTTTATGTTTTCCTTAGAAAGTATGTTTCTTTCAGGATTTACCTGAGTTTAATTATTACTCTATTAATGATTTTTGTAATTCAATAATTCTATTATGTAAAGGCAGAGAAAACCCATAAGTAAATAAAGTAAGTAAATTCATGGTATTCTTCATTTCAAGGGAAGAATCTGTTTTGTTTTGTTTTGTTGAGACAGGCTCTCCCTATGTAGTTTACACTGGCTTGTAGCCCAGGCTGGACCTGAACTCACAATCCTCCTGTCCAAGACTCCTAAATGCTGGGTTATAGGCATAAGCTCCTTTACCTACAAAATGAAAAAAAAAATCTTATTTTCCTCTTACTTTGTTCTTGTTTGTCCTGTTGAAGCATAAATTTTTTCATGTCATAAAATAAGCCTCCTAAATCTCATATCCTTTCCTCAAATTTCTGCATAGTTTATATTTTGTGTGGAGATTCTTCAGTTATTTCTTGATGCCCAGTGTATTAAGAATAAAGGTGGTGGCTTGGTTTGTGATCACTCATGCTCATAATCTGTATTTAGATTCTTTTCAGTTAGTAACTTTTTTGTAGAAAAAAGAAACATGGCTCCAGAGTATAGCAATCTTCTCTGTGTCCCACAATATGTCTGGAAGCCTTAGGGATAAAACACTTGCTCTAATACATACTTGCCATAATTTCTGCCCCCTTTTGGTTACACCTTATTCCTTTGTGCTCTTCCTTTTAAAAGTAACTTCTCCATGGTGTTCCTATGGATGGCACCTTAGGACTATCTTTGTAAGGGAGAGGAGGATTGGCCAAGGGGTTTTCAGCCGTTTTGAAGGCTCAGGAAGTTCTGTCACCAGGTTTCACAGGAACTCTTTCTCGCTAAGGTTAACAATGCACAGACTGTCAAATCTTTCTCAACTCTCTGTGGCAACTAATAAAACTGAATGTACTCTGGGGCTCCCCCCAGGCTGGCTAGCACCGACCCCTGAGTTCTATGTCCTGTGATCCACAGGAAGCAACTGCTTTCTTCCCTGAGGTGCTACTGGCTGAGATGTGGTCTTCCACTCTTCAGCAGATGCAAGAGTCACATGGCTCTTTGAAGAGAACTAAGAGGCTGAGGATTTTAAATCAGCAAAGGAAGAAGTTCTGATTATTCAAACTTTATGTACATGTTCAAATTCAGGGCATGGTGTCATTAATACCTATACTATACCTCATGCTAACTAATATTCATGTATTAAAATTAAATATATAGAGTACCTACTCAAATTCAGTCTTAGGCTGTACAAAGATAGTAAGAAAATTTATAATCGCTGAGGTTTTCTTAGTCAATTTTATTAACTTTTATGTATATGAAAAATGTAAAACAAAATAGTTGGACTATAACTCTCTGGGAGTGGGGAAAAGGTCCCTGGCATCAAAGGACCTCCAGGTCGTGTTCCTGGTACAGCAGCCACAGTGCAGTGCTAGCCTTCAGGTGAACCTGAGCGAGTTCCCCCTAAGCTGTTGCATAGGCCTGTGCATTTGAGCAGTGCCTTAAATTCACTGTCACTTTGCAGAGTTTTAAAATTATATTCAAGCATTTCACAAAATCTTTGTATTTTTTGAAATAAGGTATGCATATAGGTGCTTTGTATCTAGAAATTTTTCTTGCTTAGTGGAGTGACTGCTTCTATGATTAAAGGAATTATGATTTAATTGTCAGTTTTAAGTCTGAAAACATGTAGCTAAAGATTCCAAATATCATATAGACTTTCCCTATGCAGAGTCATGCTGAATAAGCTGTTTTCTCTGAATATATGTTAATAATTTCCATGAACAAAAACCCATGTACAGAAGGCAAAAATTGCAGTTTTTCAATTTATAATTGAAACTGTACAATTTGAAATGTATGAAACTGTTTAATTTTAAATTTTATGAAAATTTCATAATTTCTTTGAAATCAAAACATTTACATATTCAGAAATTAAATTTCGTAAATGTTTCACTAGCCTCAAGGTCCTTTATCACTTATGCAAAAGTATTCACATGTTTTCAAACTTTCCCAGGTTTCTACACACACACACAGGTACACACACACACACATGCACACACACCCGTAGACACTCACAGACTTATTTTGAAGAAGTGACTTATGTGTTTTCAAGACAACACATTAAGCTGTCAAGTAAAAAGATAAGTTTCCATACCCATATCCGACATCTCAGGCACAGTAACGATGTATGGTCCATCGGTGAATTTGGGAGCATTGTCATTGATATCTTGCACTTTGATGATGAACTCAGATTCAGGTTCAAGAGGCTTGTTCGTGCGCCTGTCGATGGCCTGGGCGTGCAGCACATAGTGTGTCTTCTGCTCTCGGTCTAGGCTTTTCGTGGAGTGGATGTCGCCCGTTGTGTCATCGATGATGAATATTGTCCCAGCACCTTCTCCGGTAAGAATGTACTTGACGGATCCATCACCCTTGTCAGAATTGGAGTGCAGCTGCAAAGTAAAAACAGAGTTATTTCACATGCAACAGTACTCCAAATTCAAATCATGTGTCTTGAAAATTATATAGGGTGAAATAGTCACACACATATTCTTTTCATTGTGTTTGGCACAATGGTACAGTCACTGTTTGAAGCTTTTTCTATTTTTATTAATACACACATGTATATATTTTATAGCATGACTTTTCTGAGTCAATAGTTAATATATAAATCATAAATAAGCTACATTTATTACAAGAACATGACCTGTCTTTTTCTGTTAGATCGAACTAGAAATGCCTATTTCATCATTGCTGCTTTCCAACCCATAAGAAAAATTTGGGAATATTATTTTAGAATTAATTGACATTGCAGTTTAATCTTAAATGGACAAATATATAGTAGAGCAAACTGATATTCATACAAATTAACAAAATTTCCACAAGACTCATATTTAACACAGAAATAATAAATGCACAACTTGAAAAATAAACAGTACTTTCTATTATAAATTTTTACATTTAGAATTAAAACTTTTTAGTGTGAACTCTGTGAAGCTTTAATTAAAAATGTAGTTACAGCTGGGCGTGGTGGCACAGGCCTGTAATCCCAGCACTTGGGAAGCTGAGGCATGAGGATTGTTGTGAGTTAGAGACCAGCCTGAGCTACAAAGTGAACTTAAGGCCAGCCTGAAATGCATAGTGAGACCCTGTCTCAAAAAAAAAGACAAAAAGAAATGTAGTTACAGTAAACTTAATAAATAAATCCTAATTTTCTTTTTAGTTTCACAGAAATATCTCAATTTCTCTATCAAATATTTTAAATGATATTTTAAATAATTCATTAAGGCATATTCTAAATAAAAAATAATTACATGTTAGATAATACAATTATCACTTATAATTTAAACCTAAGTAGTTGTTTTGAAATTTCATGTCATTTGTATTAAAACTCTTTCAAATTATCATGATTTTAGTTAGATATTTCCAAGACAGACAGTGCTATATTTCTAGCTTGTAATAAGTGTGGAGTTTTCTAAAATGACAAGTGTATATTTGAGAAGTGCATCTCCCAAAAGATCTGAACAGTGTTCTTTCATATAAAATCTTTTGGTCACATAACCTTAACTGCTAAACTTTTGGTCATTTCTGACATTGGAAACATTGAAAAAATTTAACCTTATTCATATAGCATTTTCAGTTTTCTTACCACACTTCAGTGAAATTTATAAAGGTTTATCTTGAAAGGTCCGAACGCTTGGAAGATGATTGAAGCAGATAAAGTATGAGAAAGATATACAATGCTGAGCGAAGTCGGCCTTTATGGAAAAGTCCAGATGTCTGAAATACGACTGATGCTCTATGATGAGCACATCATGAATAATTTTCTTTAAAAATGTGCAAGGTTTGTAACAGACAAAATTCTAGTAGAAATTGCTCAACAATGGTCAATATTAAAGAGGAGCACCAAACTGTTTAGATATTTTACTAAAAGAAAGTGAAATACAAAAGGAGTCTATGGAACATATGGTTTAAATGCTTAAAATTACTAAGCAAATTAGTACTCAAAGACATAGAAAGAATATTTCAACTAAAGACAATTGTATGAGTACATGAAAATACACATTTTTTCATGTCCCTAGAGAATCATTCTGCGCCTAGAAAAAGATTTATCACTTGTGAAACACACATATTAGGCACACTGATAATGCAATCCTCTTTGCATTTTCAAATGTACATCATTAGTGACCAAAATAAAGCAATGTCAAAAATGTGTTGCTTGGGCCGGCAAGATAGTTCAGAGGGCCAAAGCAGCTGCTTAGGCAAGGACAGGGGCTGCAGTTGGATCCTGACCACCGCATGCAACGCCAGTCCCACCCCAAGGGCAGGCTGAGCCAGCCAAAGTCTGGGCGTGCTGGTGCACGCCTGGAATCGCAGTGCCGGGAGGCTGAAAACAGGAAGATCACTAGGAGCCTGAGCTGCATAGCGAGGCCCCATAACAGCCAAATATATTAATAAAAAAATCATTTTGATCAAGATTTAGAACCTTTTCTAGAACACATCATTTATAAAATAGTATCACAATTATTACAGTTATATATAAATTTGATATTGATATTAATGATTATTTTAGCTATAATTTAAATAAAGAACATATATGGTTTCCAGCAACAGAATAGAGATATAACAAGAGAAAAAATTAATTATTTTCAGGTATATGTGGCAATCATGTTATTCAGAGAATTATAATTTAGAAAAACCTATGCTATTAGACAAAATTAGTAAAAGTTATACCAAAAGTTACACATTATAAAGATACATTCTGAAATTATGTTATTTTCTGATATTTAGCTGGAGCTTGTAAGTGATGTAAATTTTGTTTTGTTAATTTTTAGAGTTTTGCAGCTAGCTTGATTGAATATTGAAATGATTGGTCTTTGCAAAGCACAAGTGGGAAAACATTGCATTAGCATTTATTAATTATATACTTTTGTAGATAAACATTTCATGCCTCTTTCTTAAGTTTCCCTGTGGATGGAAATTGGGACCTTGTGCTTGCGAGGCAGGTGCTTATGCCACTGAGCTATCTCCCTGGCCCAAGTGTCCCTGTCCTTTGAAACAGCTGTATTCAAATGTTAATTTCTATTTATGAATGCACCTTGCAAAAGCAGTCACTCAGAAGAGAGAAGGCATTTGATAGATTGTTTTTCTGAATGTGTTTTACATATTTCTATAAAATATGAAATTATGAAATAAAGAATGAATGAAAAGAACAAAGACTAATTGTAGTAGAAGTACAAAATATGAGATGTGTAGATGATTAAGCTTTTGATACAAGGAGTTAGGATATACACATATATACATATATGTATATATATATATATAGTTTATATATATATTTATAATATATATATATGCTTGTAATATTATATATATTTTGTAATTACAGCAAAAATCTGTATATTTTCCATATGAGAAGGAAAAAATATCAAATAAAAGTAGAGCCATTAGAACACTATGTATACAGCTATATAATTGGTTTATTAACTATTAAAACAATACATTTTAGATTTAGTTAGCCACACAATTATTCAACAAATCCCTATATATTTTCACAAGTAAATGAGTGAGAACAGTGGAAACATAACATTTCTTTTAGTCAGATGCAAAGGATTCTTTAACACAATGAAATATTGCCCCTGAGAGAGGAGTGACAAAATCTAATCATACCACAATGATGGGAACGTATGTGTAGAATCTTGCAGTAGGCTATATTGTCATTTTT